>VHZZ01000012.1:282658-308955 GCA_009801015.1 Silene noctiflora
AGGCGGGTCAACAACATCTTGCAAAGACATGGCTAATGATCGGTCGTGTTCTTGGTGTCGATGATCTTCGTCTCCTTCACCTTGTGTGTCCCTTAAAAGATGAGAACTTTTAATATCGCACATTTGGTACCGCCTCTATTAACATTAACAATTATACGCTTGTAAGAAAAATAATTTAAATTTACGCGATTTGTATATATATTAGGAAAATAACCTAGAAACAACATTAGATGAAAAAAAAAAATGTCGATTCAAACGACACAATTATTTGAGATTTATTATGAATGACAATTTAGAAAATTAGATTTTCGGAGAAGAAAATAGGTTGACAAAAAATTATAAATTGAAATTTTATATATATGTGATAAATTAAAGCATAAAATATAAGGTTTTAAGCAGCCGTCACCATTCTCCTAATTACATGCAGGGATAAATGCTATAATTACGTTAAGCCTCTAATTATTTTAATTAAATTTTAATTATAGTTATAGAGAGAGATTTATTATTATTATTATTAATTTAAGTTAGATTCTGTTATTTATTTTATTTTTTTATTTTTTATAAATTAAGAAATTAAAACTTTTTTTCTACGACATGTCTTGTTTTGTTGGACTCTTTTTGTACTTGTTGAGTACTTGAGTGTACGGAGGAAGAAGCTAAATTGTTTCAATTGTTTTTTTTTTCCGTTTGTCCCGATCATTTGTTTACATTTAATTTTGGCATAAAGATCAATAAAAGAGAAGATCAAGACAAATTATTCGAGACAAGTAGACCAAATTGAGTGTAAAAGTTCATCAAAAGCATTTCCAAAATAGAAAGGTAAAGAATTGACTGAGAGATCGCAAAATAGAATCCCCTATATACTAAAAGATTAACACATCTCTAAATTCTCCCGCTCAAATTTCCCGCCCAAGTGATATTCCGCTAAACAATATTTATTTCCTAATTAGTTAATGTTGACGATCTATATTTACAATTAAACAATATTTATGTCCTAATTAATTTTATAACATCAATTATTGTTTAACTTTTATATAAATAAGGCTAATAAAATATCTCCTTGAAATTATATATGCAAATGTTTTACCCTTTTCAAAATGGAGGTAAATTGCATTAGTTTGATTAATTGTAAAATTCTCAAATATCTGTATCTAAAATACCGTGCATTTCCAAAATAGAAAGGTAAACAATTGACTGAGAGACAGCAAAATAGAATAGGTAATCAAATGACCGGGAACAGAAGGAGTATTTCCTTTTTTTACTCGGTATATATAATTTTGAATATCATGTATATACGGACAAATTAAGTTAAATATCTTTAAAAGGTTATGATTTATGAGTACGAAAATTATGCATATAGTCGAGATGAAATAAAAATAACCTCCTCATTTTTATTGTATAAAGAAAATTAACCTATTTTTGAGAGTAGTCTTGTTACTTGGTCACAAAGATAGGTTACAAGGGTACATCCTATAGAATATGCTTTTTATTTTTATTTTTATTTTTATTTTTATTTTTATTTTTATTGTTATTGTTAGAGAATTGTTCAATATGAGAAATAATATATATGACATTGTAAAGATGTGGTCAAAACTGCTAAAATAAGGGGTCAAAAACAACATTTTAGTTATAACTCTTGCATTGTTATTAAATTTGAGCTACTAAATTCTTGGCATTATGAGCCTATTTATAGGCTTATTCCCTAGATGCTTTCTATTTTAGTATAGATATTTACACAAGATTAATATCATTTAGAAATAAAAGTCATAAATTAAAGAAATTATTTGTAATTATATATGAGTATTATATTTTATATTCATGAAAAATGGGTGATAGCTTAACTTTAGTTATCAAATCTAGCTTCCCCTTCCCCAAGAAAAAAAAGAAAAAAAAATAATCTCTTATAATATTAGTTACGGAATATATATAAATCTATTTGTACCTGGTATTTTAAAATATTTTATTAATACGTGTAAAATGTTAATTATGATTGTAATTATAATGAGGTCTACCTCAAAATCAATATATAAGATCTGGTTAAGTTAGGCGAACAGTACAACACACTAATACTGTGAAAGTCAGATAAATATTGTTAACTAAAGATGACCAACAACACGAGCTAGCCTAGCCTGGTCAGCTGGTGCTATCGGGCCCTTTTATTAGCGACCCGTCTAAAGCTCGCACAAACCATATGAGCTGATTCCGGAGTCCCGTTTTAGAGCCCCGCCCACCCTAAAATAAAAGCATATCATGTTAATTAGGGCGAAAACTTAAGTCAATATGCTCTGGTCAGTTAGAAAAGTCCGACTCACCAAAGATTGGCCTAGCTCCTAGTCATGTCGTGACTCGTGACCAGGTTTACAGTCAACTACGAGTATTATTAAAAATGACGATAGATTATAAATTAGTTACTCCGTATTATTTACTCTACTATTTACCTAAACAAATAAATATCGTTATTATTTACTCTTAAACTTTTTCCCAACACAAAGTCGAGTTGATCTAGATTTCAATGACATAAAACATGAAAATTAAAAGAGCTTAATAAAGTTTCCATATGCACAATATCAATAGAATAAATACTTTAGTCCACAATCAAGACATGATCATATAGACCCACATAAATATCGATCGAGGGATTTTTTTTTTTTTTTTTTTTTTTTTTGTTTTGTAGTAGCTTACAGTCTTACAGAGTATTAACCCGACTCTCAGAATCGGTCTTTATTATTACATTATTGGAGTAAGAAAATAAACTAAGGATGGTTTGACAAACAACGCATGCTTTTTGAGGGGACGATCGAAGCTGACCAATTGAGTTGATATACCTTTTCTCTTCTTTATAAACTCAGTTTCGAAGGAGTACTTCGAACAAAAGATATTTAATATGGTGTTTAGACAAATAGACCCACATAAATAAAATTCCTCGGACCAAAGATACGTACTTGCTTTTACGACTTGTACGCATTCAGCAGCATCTATTTCATCTAATAAATCTAACTTTTAGATTTCCTGTTTAATTAGATAAGACTTATTTCATTTGGTACTCTTAGTACTTGCAAAGCGTCGACGGATCGGTATTTGTGACGGGTAATGTCACTCACAAAACGAATAAAGCAAAAGGTGGGGGCACCCCTCCACTTACTTTCCTCTCTCCTCTCATGGGTCATTTGTGAGTAAAAGTGGTACCCGTCTTCTCAAAGTGACGGATACCTTCCGTCACAAATGAGAATTGCCCTAGTACTTGATTAGTATGTTTCAAGTTTCTTAATTAATTAGAATTTTGGTTGTATCGTCACGCTCGGGTGAAACGATGTAAATGAGACAACGTTGTCAGCTGGTGATCAGTCTTGGATTTCATCCAACCATCTGCTTAAGTTATTGATTAAGATGGTTTCTAAGAACAAGGTATCGAGGGGGGCGTGTTGATTTTCTAAAGTGGAATATTAAATACAAGGCATAAAGAGGGCGTGTTAAGTTTCTCTAATTTTTATAGTTATCACTTGTTCTATATATACTTATACGTAAACGCATAGAGTGTTTTTTAGGTCATGGTTTTTAGGTAAAATTGAACTAGATATGTTTTTTAGGTCATGTTTTTTGATTGAATAGAGCTGATCGAATGAGTTGAGCCGGCATTAGTTGAGTGAGCCGAATGAGTTGAACTGTATTGAAATTAACGAGATGAGATGAATAGATTTAAATTATGTTGCTCTGACTGAATTGAATGAGAGTTGAATTATTAAGTCAAAACGAGCAGAGCTTTAGTGTCCAACATATTTGTACTTATGCTACTCCGATTCAGTTCAAGTCTTTGATACAAGGTTGAAAATCTTTTCTATTAAGAGTTTCATGGTTCATATTGACAAAATGAGGAGAGATATCACTACGTTATACTATAAAGCCAAAAGTTACTCTACAACTTCTTAAATTAATTAGAACTATCCCAATCCCGTTTCAAAAATCCATCAGCATCAAAACAGCTCGTTTATTTAACTTCCTTCGGAGTCTACCCACAAAACAAAAGGTATATAATATATATATACGTTGATGTGCAACATCCAACCATATAAAAGTGTCGAAGTAACACAGTTAACATTCTCGACGAATCCCTAGCTTCGAATTCCCGGCTTAATTACTAGAATTCTAGAAACAATTAATTAAGCATCTAAAATTCTGAATTGAATTTGATATGCATAATTGCATACAAGTTGGAATTGAACAAGAAGAATCAATTCAGCCTACAATACTAATTTGATGAATATATTTATGCTACTTTGGTCACATCTTTTGATCTCATATCTATACCTTTTTACCTTGTTTAGGAATTCAGTAGCATGCCATTGAGCTTCTGTTTAGCCTTATATAGCAAATTTACGCGAATAATTATGTAATTAATTAAGGGAAACTAGTATAGATCCCGCGCAATGCGCGGTATATAGAGTTTTTATTTTTTTTGAGTTTATTATTTAAATTTTTTAAATTTTCACTTCATTAATATTTAATATTACATTCTATTATTTTTTGATATGAAACAAAAAAATTTGAAATGGAAAACTAACCAAATAGAATTAAGTTAAGTTGTGATTTTTTGTAATGATATTTTTTGTCACGAAACTAATAGTAAGTACGTGTGAAGTTATTCTCTACGGTAATAATTATTTCATCACTGAAAAATTTAGTAATTTATAGTTTATAATTTAATACCAATTTTATTTTATTATAATGAAAAAAATCATAATTTTGAATTTAATTAAAATATTAGAGTATAATTATAATTATATTAAGATTATATTTTAAGAAAAAAGATAATAGTTTATTTAAAAAAATCAATTATGTTCTTATGAAAATAGATGCATTTTAATTCTCTTAGTAGTAAGGGAAAAAATCATAATTATGAATTTTATTAAGCATATATTCATTGAAAAGATAATAATAATGCAATGAATGGAAATTTACTTATTACCTTATTTAGCTAGATGCTTTTTGGAGGGAAAAAAGAGAATTTTTATTTTCTTAGTAGTAAGGGGGGTGATAAATACAACCCAATGGGTTGTATTTAAGAAGCTAAAAAAGGAAATAAATACTTAATACATGCATTAATTGCATCGATTCATGTGTAATTTATTCTCTAATTTCTAAATTAATACCAAATTTAGAATGGTATTAAATGCTTAAATACAACCCACTGAGTTATATTTATCAACCCACTGGGTTGTATTTATCATTTCTCATTAATTAATGGGTTTTTCTACGTGGTATTCCTGTGTTTTTCGAATTTTACGTGGTACTTATGCGTTTTTGAAAACTTCATTGGTACCCTTAAAATTAGTAAAATGTTCCTAAAATACTTAAACTACTAAAAATTACGTATTTAATCAATTAAATTTTATAATGAAAATATGTTTACAATTGAGTAAACCAGGTTTATGTTAATGGCATAACAAATTATTGTCGAAAATCAATCAAAAATATAAAAACAAAACATTTAAAAGAGGTGAATTAGAGAAGTTTGGGTATTTTAAGATGTTTTTATTAAGTTTAGGGGTACCCCTGATATTTTTTAAAAAACGAGGAGCACCACGTAGAATTCAAAGGAAAAACCTTTAATTAATTATATCATATGATGGTCATTAATTATACTAAGTACATGTTATTATCCAAATTTGTGCTTAATTAAGCAAAACATAATAATATGCTTAGGGCATTTGATAACTAATGAGAAGATGGGAGAGGTCAGTTCATGTTGGATACAATCGAATTTTATTTTTGCTCCATATTATATGCATGAGTGTAATGATTTGAGATTTTTAAAGTTTTTCGTTTAATTTTTTTTTGTGTACCTTATATCATTATTACTCGTCTCCGTTAAATGATTGGAACAAAGGGATAAGGCCTAAGGGATTATACATTCTATTTATTGTGACCTAAAAATGGCATCGACCATTAATTTTATAGTTTTTGAGCATTATAATATAGTTTTTGAGTTTTATTTAAAAAATGGTGAGTTTTACTATAAAATTTCTGAGTTCATTTAATTAGACAATTAGCTCAAAAACATTACATATAAGCTTAGTTAAATTTAAAATTTAACATATAAACTTTCATAAGCTAAAAAAAAATACACGTATGCTCAAACATAAATAAAATTTAAGCTAATAAGTTCAGAAAAAATACATATATATACTCAAAAACAAATAAAATATGAAGTAATACATCTGATGTATGTTCATTTTTCTCTAAAAATAGACTAAATGCATTAGAGTTTAGTTTTTCAGTCTCCGGGGACCCGGCCGATGCATACTCAGGGATCTGTCATTTTATTTATTATAAGTTTGTCATGCAAAATTTGCGACTCTAAATAATTCTCGTTAACAGATAATTAACGTTATAACTTTTAAGATTTAAGGCACTATATCCAAATATTTACTAACCTGTCTCGGGTATGATAAATAAATGATTGAAACAAATACGATAATTATCATTAAGTTATCGGTATGGATATTTAATCATTGGTTCAGCTCGATCTTCGGAGTTTTCAAAGCTTGAGAATTTATTCAGATGATGTACTATTATACTCCATGCTTAGAACTCAAAGAATATAGTATGTAAATTGCTCAAAGCATATGTGGATGTTGTTTGCTTATGAAACACTTGCAACTTTTGTAAGAAGAAAAAATGTCCCCTATGACCTATACCAAATTAAAGTAATGAAATATTGTGCTTTCTTCTTCAAAAAGTTTGAAAGTGATTATTTTATGGAATCAAAAATTGATTTTTTTTTATTTTAAAAAAAAAAGAGTATCAAAAGAAATTGATCAAATATAAGACCAATAAGGAACAAATACCATATCTTCAAACTTACCTGGATTAAAAAAATTCGCATTTATCAAACATCACGTGTCGACCAAGCAAGTTGCGTGTATAAGAGAATCTTAAAAAAAAAAAAAAGAAAAAAAAAAGACTTGTCCATTTACGAGTATTTGTTAATATCTTAATACGCAAAACGAAAAAAAAAAGTGTAAAAATAAATGTTAATTTGTCTGAATTTTTTTCAGTAAAAACTAAAATAATATAGGATAAAGATAAATATATTTTAAAATATTGATTTTTTTGTAAAAATATAGGAAATTTACTAGATATATATTATTAAAAAAAAAAGTGTAAAAATAAATGTTATTTTTTGTCTGAATTTTTTTCAGTATTTTATTCGCATTTTTTTTAGGATTATATTGTTAAATATATATCTAGTAAATTTCCTAAAATGGTAAAGATTATTAAAGTAATAATATGTGATAAGTTCACATTTATACATCTTTAATTAATGTGTGATTTAAGGAAGTATTTATCATTACCCAAAACTATATTGTTGGATTATTTTCATTTTAGTATTATTTTTATAAAGGAATTCTGAGGGTAAGTTTGATGTTGACGAGACTTTCATTTTAATATTACAAATCAAAATTTTGTTTAGAGCATGATTAAATCAAATAACAATCCAAACATGCGAATATTCATATGAAAATTTAACACAAAATCAAGCCATATATTTATGTCAAAATTTCGAGATCTATGCCAATTGTTAACAAGCATTCAATTTCAATCCAATTATTTCATAATTGCGATAAAACATGCTAATTAACAATAATCATGTGAATTAATTAAACAAACATGCTAAACAACAAATCAACATGCTAATCTATAAGAATTAATTTCGCTTCTGATGTTTTAAAGTTTGAGTAATTTCTTACTTTGATAATAACATAAAGTATAATATCATGAAAAAATTGAATTAAATAACTACATTTTAAATGAAATTTAATTATTTTGTATCTTCGGTCTGTTGATAACCCATTATAACTCAAAAGGCGAGATAAAAGTTGATCCAGATGACCATATTCATGAAAACAAAAATAATAACTTGTACTCGACACTTACAAGTTACAACCGAGTTCTGAATTACATGTTTTAAGTTAATTCTGATAACGATTAAAGTATTTCGACAATGCTTTTTTCATATTGTAAAATTCATTTGTCTTCTATAACCATTTGAGTTGATGATCATTGCCTATGCTAGTAGAATAGGTCTAAATTTGTGCATTCCATTTTAAGTGAACTTTGAATCCCTTTAATTTGCATTATAAACACACATACATTATGTTCATGTACATTGTAAAATAATTCTAATTTTTCCATTAACAATAAAATTCCAATTGTAATGCATGGCATTTAGAATTGGCCTATAAATAATAATTACTTTTTTTTTTATTGCGTATGCCGTAGACATGCATACATATATGTAAATATTCTGTGACCATTTCCTTATAAAGAGTAGCTATAAAATCGTGACTTTATATTATGCTTGATGTGCAATCTTGGTGTTCTTTGCTAGATCATGTGGCTTTGTCCCGGCACTTTGTACAATTGTACCCTACACTAGTTCACTAAAATAAACAAGAAACCGAGAAATAAACGAATAATAAGAATATTTATAATAGTTAGGCCTCAACCATTACCTTAAGGTTTTGGTTGAGTTGGTTCATCTATTATGGTATCAGAGTCAGTGTGATCGAAGGTCACGGGTTCGAATTCTGTCAACCTCAAAACTCCCCAAAAACTCACGAAAGGAAACCTCAGCACATGGTACGGGAAGCATGTGCACTAACCACTCTTCAAGCCCAATGGACATTTGAGTGAGGGTGCGTAATATTATTTAAATTATTATTAGTTTAATTATTTAAGTGAGTGTACTTAATCATTATTAGTTTATGATATAAATTACAAATATCATAATCAGCAAAATTTAAAATAAATACTCCTTCCTATTCTATATTTTCTTTCCTTTTTTTTTTGCACAAAAAAAATAAGAAAGTCAACTTAGACCACACAAAACACACTACCCCACATGCCATTGAATTTGGGCCACACATATCATCCCAAAAAAGGAAATAGGGAAGAAAACTCGAATAAGGAAATATGGAAGAAAATATAGAATATAAGGGAATATAACTTAACAAAGAATGAGAAAAAACTAGAGAACAAAAAGAAAAATCCCCCTTACTACTAAGAGAATAAAAATTCTCTTACTCCAAAAAACATCTAGCTAAATAAGGTAATAAATAAATTTCCATTCATTGCATTATTATTATCTTTTCAATGAATATATGCTTATAATTAAACTCTAATCATTTAATAAAAGTCATAATTATGATTTTTTCCCTTACTACAAAGAGAATAATAATTCTCATAGTTTTCCCTCGAAAATGTATTTATTTTCATAAGAACATAATTGATTTTTTTAATAAACTATTATCTTTTTCTTAAAATATAATCTTAATATAATTATAATTATACTCTAATATTTTAATTAAATTCAAAATTATGATTTTTTCATTATAATAAAATAAAATTGGTATTAAATTATAAACTATAAATTACTAAATTTTTCAGTAATGAAAATAATTATTACCGTAAAGAATAACTTGACACGTACTTAYTATTAGTTTCTTGACAAAAAATAAATTCATCAAAAAAAAATCACAACTTAACTTAATTCTATTTGGTTAGTTTTCCATTTCATTTTTTTTTTGTTTCATATTAAAAAATAATGGAATGAAATATTAAATGTTAACGAAGTGAAAATTTAAAAATTTTAAATAATAAACATACAAAAATAAAAACTCTATATACCGCGCATTATGCGGGATCTATACTAGTTAATAATGAACCAAATAAGCATTCGATACGAGCCTTACTAAACCAAGGATGGGCTCGAATTTGGTCAAACTTGAAATCGACTTGCACCACTTCATCCAATACTTTGAATTATTCGATAACCCGACTCAAATCATTTACAGCCCTAGTGGGCTAGTCCCTCCCAAAAACCTTCATTTCGTTCGAGTCCACCACTCACTCACTCTTTTACACCGGTGCTCCTCGCCTGCTCGTAGTGCAACTCTCGACAATCTTCGTTTCACTCTCGCAAAAATCTCCGCATTCTTAATTCCACTCCAGATTTTTTCAGAGCTTTCTCATCTACGATGAATTGCTCAAGTACGTAACTTCAATTCTCAATCTTTGTACTCTCATTTCACTTTTATGATTTGTTTTGTAATTAATTGTGTTGTAATTTTGTTTTTCCGATTTCTAGGGTTTTAAGTAAAGTATTATCATTTGTTTCGATTAATTTGCGTTGTTTCGATTTGCTTGCCTTTGTTTTTCGCAGTTTCCGGCGAATTACCGGAAGAACCGGTTGTTTCGAAGAAATCTGGACTTCTCTTTGAGAAACGTCTCATCGAACGCCACATTTCGGTATGATTTCTCCTTTTTTATTTTGTTTATCTTCGCCGCGGTATTATTTTATGCGGTTGTTTTAGTTTCCATGGCTTTACTGCGCACTTCGGTTGAATTATGTTAGACATTGCTGAGGATTAGGAAAAGTAGCCATTTCGCGGAATATTTAGTTTTTTTTGGCCTGCTAGAACTGGTTATATAGCGGCCTTTTGAGGAGGAGAGTTTTGCGGATTTAGTGAGTAGGTTGTTAACGTTTTCCGTAGCTCTTGAGTGATCGGCATTGGCTGTGTGAGGACTGAAGAGTAAGTAGTTCGCTAGACACTTGCTTTATTGATACTAGAACTTTGATAGAATTGCTAACATAGCTACGCTTTGAGGAGAAGAATTTTCTAGCTTTAATGAGTGGGTTGATAATGTTTTCCGTAGTTCTTGAGTGATCGGCATTGGCTGTATTAGGAGTAAGTAGTTTGCAAGAAGCTTGCTTTCTGTATACAATGTGGATGTGAGAAAAAAAGTTTACTTACTTTATGCATTGGTTATTTGTAAGTTTTGTGATGTTTGTGGCTGAGTGAGGTTGGATAGGCTTGCTCAATCTTTGACTTTCTCGAACATTAGTTACACAAGCTTTATAAGAGAGGAATAAGTCAGATGACATGTAGTTTGGTGTTAGTTGACAATCTCAAAGGTGAAGGCTATAATATATGGGACTTATTAGGCCTTTGGTAGTTTGATATTTTTGATTCAAAAGTTGAAGTAGCTTCATATTGGACATGTTATAAGAGATAGTTTTGAGAAACGCCACATTTCGGTATGATTTCTCCTATTTTTGTGTTTCTCGCTGCCGTGGTATTAATTTATGCGTTTGTTTTAAAATCTATGGTTTACTGCAAAGTTCAGCTCAATTATGCTAGGCCTTGTTGAGGATTAGGAAATGTGGCCATTTCGCGGCATATTTAGGTTTTTTGCCTGCTAGAGTTGGTTATATAGTGGTGTTTTGAGGAGAATAATTTTTTGGATTTGATGAGTAGGTTGTTAATGTTTTCCGTAGTTTTTGAGTGATCAACACTGGCTTTATGGGAATAAGTAGTTTGCTAGAGGCTTGCTTTATTGATACTAAAACTTTGGTAGAATTGGTTACATAATGGCGTTTTGAGAAGAGTTTCTAGATTTAGTTAGTAGGTTGTTAATATTTTCAGTAGTTCTTGAGTGATTGACAATGGTTGTGTGTGGAGTAAGTTGTTTGCAAGAACCATGCTTTTTTTTATACTAGAACTTTGGTTATATAATGTGGATGGAAGAAGAAGACTTTTGTGTATGCATTGGTTATTGGTAAACTTGTAATAATGCCAATGCGAAAATGAATAAAATTGTAACATCCCCAACCTCTGGCTTTCTCGAACATTAGTTACACAAACTCAATGCGAGAGGAAGAATTCACATGACGCTTAGTTTGGTGTTAGGTGACGATCTCAAAGGTGAAGGGCTATAATATTTGGGACTTATTAGGCTCTTGTTGGTAGTTTTGATTAAAAAGGGGAAAAAGTAGCTATGTGTTCGATATGTCGTGGGAGATACGTATTGTATGAATCTCTAAATTTACTTCATGTTCTCCATTTTCGAGTGTCCATGGAATAAACTTACTTAATGGAATTTTTCATTTTTTGTATATTGTTGGTGGTCATTATGGTTATTCAACCCCATCCTTTGTCAACTTTCCTTTCCATTCATATTGTTTTATGTTCCTTAATTTTAGTGCAAAACAAACTAGGAAGTCTATTCATGGACGGTGGGAGTATGCTTTTAGTGCCTCTGCTATCCTACTTAGTGTTGGGAGTTTAGCACTCTGTACTCTGTAGTTCACAACTTTGTGAACAAAATTATTGTATGAGACGTCCTCACAATAAAATAGTGTTGGGAATTTGGGATGTCCATTTATAGTTGTTTTTTTGTTTTTCTTTACACTTCTGTTAATACGTTAATTTTTTATTTACTGTGAGGCCGTCTCATTAAATAGTGTTGATATCTGTATATCGGTTATCTTTTCTGGTGAAGGATTTCGGAAAATGCCCAATTACAGGTGAACAGCTGACTATGGATGACATTGTCTCTGTAAAAGCTGGAAAGGTATCGGATTTATCTTTTTTACCTTTAACTTTTTTTTTTAACATTTGTCATACAAGTTGTTTGGTGTGGCGGGTTCCTTATGTTGATTTTTTCTCTTGCAGATCGTGAAGCCTAGACCTGTACAAGCTGCAAGCATACCCGGGATGATAGGAATGTTCCAGAATGTATGTATTTCTTCTATCATTATAGGGTTATGTTTTGCTGTCTTCTCACTTTTACGACAGAGCCATCTCAGTCATCTGCTTGGTATCTTTTGAAATTTCTGTTCGTTACCTTGGTAACTTGGTTTGCTTTACCTTTCCTTTGGGATTAATGTTTTAGACCAATCAAAAACTTTGTAATGATGCTTCGTTTCATACTTGTTGATGCATAAAGAACCAACCATTAAGTGTCGATCTAGCTGGTTAATTATGTATCGAATGGTGGAAATACACATCATACTCAACCTTGAAGGTCTCTGTATTATATTACCGAGAATAATCCGTATGAATGTCTACAGAAAGCCATATATCTATGTTTGTAAGTGAGCTACATTTGAAAACTTTTCTGTGGTCTTGTGCTGTCTATTGTTCTTCTATCAAAACACGGTGAAATGCTAGGTTATTTTTTCTCTGACAAACTCATTTTTGCTTGTCACTGAATCTCAGTTAATATACTTCTGAAAATTCGTATTTTATTAGTTTCTGATGCTATTTTTGTAAAAAACACAGGAATGGGATAGTCTGATGCTATCGAATTTTGCTCTGGAGCAACAATTACATACTGCCCGGCAAGAATTGAGCCATGCTCTCTACCAGGTATGACTTGTGAAGTGTTTTTGTTCCTCTATGGCTCTTATAATTTATGCGATTCATGAGGTGATGTATGGTCCTCTTTCAATTACAAGAGCCTTTGTCTTGGTAGGCTCCCAGATTCTGCCTGCTGTCAGTTTTTAGAGGACTAGGGCCCATGCTTATTCTGATCCCTCTGGACTAGCTTGTTAGGCTTTGTTATGCTTTTTCCCAATTTTATGCCAATCATTCTTACATCAAATGCACGTGAATATGTGACTGGCAAACACTTGCATCAACAGTTCTACACCGAGAAACTAGGGATCCACTCATGGACTAACCTAGTATGGTTCTGTGGGATTAAACCCAATGTCTATGGAACAATTGATTACTATTTCCATACTTAAGCACAATATTTGGTTGGATACATGGTTTAAAAAGTGTATTAATCAGCGAGGGACGGGGCAATTCCCACTAGCAACGCTCTTCTTTTCGTTTCATTTTTACATTTTACCTGTTCCACTTATATGTTGACAATTTATCTACATTTCATTTAATGAGCTTATAAATAAGATAGCGTAGATGATCCTGGGGGATTACGACAACATTGACAGTCTCTCAAGGGTTCCCACATGTGGTCTTGGAGGAATGTTCAACGCAAATTCTCGCAGATGTCACAACTACAATCATTTTTTTATAACATTTTTATATCGTCCTGCATTTTCAAATTACTCCAATTCCCGTTATATAGGCTTTTTATAGTTTATATGACCCCCACGGTGGCAGGCCTAGAAAATTTCTATATAGATTATAGAGTCCCAATTTTAAATTGTTCTGACAAAGATAGCCACGTCCGACTCCCGATATTGTATCGCACCGGACAGTTACAGCCGAGTGGGAGTTACATAGCTTTGGATTGTCTGGAAGAGTGGGATTGATTCTCACTTGATGTATCTGAAGTCTGGACAATGAAATGTGGGATCATGTACAACCTTTGTATGGCTATATAGTCTTATATGGTTTGTAAAACCATCTTTTATCACTCTATTGCAGATACAGGGATATGTTCAAGTTGTACCCTTATGCGTCTTGCTAACTTATTGTACTTTATCAAATATACTCTCCCCTCTTTTATGAGAATCTTTTTAACTAAGAGTAGTGTTTGGATTTGACAAAATTGGACACTGAATTCTTTATTTTCAGCATGATGCTGCCTGCCGTGTAATTGCAAGACTAAAGAAGGAAAGAGATGAGGCAAGATCATTATTGGCCCAAGCAGAAAGACAAATACCTACATATGCAGACACAGGGAATGCAGTACATGCACCCATGAGGAATGGAAAAAGAGGTGGTTGTTTCCTCTTAGTTTGCCTGCTATTCTTCTTGTGATACACACTTTTTCGTTACACATTTGAATTGAAATGTGTGCTTTGCAGCTGCTGATGGTGAAGATTTGGGCCCTGTTGGAAAGAAACTCCGACCTGGGATTTCTACTGATATTATTGCAGAGCTCACTGATTGTAATGCAGTACTTTCACAGCAGCGTAAAAAGCGGACGGTGAGTGTTTCTAGAACGTGATATATTGGGCAGTCTTTGCTAATTTAGTACTCTCTATGTCCATTAATAAACCATTATTTCCATTCAGGGCGTCCACGCATAAACTTCCTTATTGGAATCTTCTTTTTAGTATGTTATGGTGGACATGATGATTTTAATCCCTCATCGTTCACGAAATTTTTTAGTTCATTTCCTTTCACATTATGCTCTGTAATGTTGCGTTATAATAAACTAGGAAGGCCATTAATGGTCTGAAGATGTATCTGTTTCTTCCCTTCAATGCGAATCTTCTTTATAGGAATTCTTTCATTTGCATCCCTTTGGTTGTGAATTGGACTTGAGTTATTGCTGATTATTTTGAAGCATTCTCAGTACCATCTGACAATTACACTTCTGTGATTTTTTTTTGCTTGATTTTTAGATACCTTCAACTTTGGCACCTATTGAGGATTTGGAGCGGTATACCCAAATTTCCAGCTATCCTCTTACTAAAACCAACAAGCCTGGCATTCTATGTGTTGATATCAACCATTCTAAGGTACACTTGAAGGTTTTATACACTTATGATCATCAGATTGGTTACTAATATCGCTATTTGTTGGTCATGTAATTATAACGTGTTATCTACCTCTTTTTGTTATATTGGTGTTCAGCTTGGTACTTCGGTAGCTTGACACTTTGACCTACTTTGTGTCTTTTTTTACCCACTAGAATGATAGGTGTGCGGTTTTCTTTTCTCCACCATTTCCTCTGCCTGATTATATTTTTTCCCTTTTACAAAAGGATATAATTGCAACTGGAGGCATCGATACAAATGCAGTTGTCTTTGATCGAGCGTCCGAGCAGATTGTGTTGACACTCAGTGGTCATTCGAAGAAGGTGCTCATCTCTCATGCAGATTTTGGACACTGAACTAAATTAGATGTATAGATGCTAAGCCCTCCAAGAACTCTCTCTCTTTTTTTTTGGCGCATCTTGCAGGTTACCAGCATTAAAATTGTTCAACAGGATGAAAACTTGATTATAACAGGATCAGCTGACAAGGTAACTTTTCTTCCGGTGTTACTTGTACATACCATTTGAAATGCAAGTTAGGCCCATGCTCTGGGAGCATTACCTTTTTCATGTTTTTTGGTTCTTTCTTTCTAGTGATAAAACCGAGAGAGATTCTTGCCAAACCTTTTACTTCATTACTAGTTGTACTAATAAGGACTAAAGTTGCCTCATCTTGTTTCTCTGATCATTTACTGTCCTACTGGAAAGATTTGGAGATTTAAGTTTTCATTGATAGTTCTTTGAGGTTTCAACTTTAAAAGCTCACTTCTTCCTATAGTGTGAGTCGTGTAACTGTCGTGGACTCTTATGACCTTGTAATATATTCTTCAAGTTTTCGCACGACTCTTATGACCTTGCAATATATTCTTCAAGTTTTCTGAGTATTCCTGATATTGTTCTAAATATTAGGGAAAACAAGGTAAGATTATAGACTTTAAACCTGTCATGTCCCATATAGCCTACTGAATTCACGTGAATAGAACATCTCGCTATTCTTGTGTATTTCTTTGGTCGAGTAGATGTATGGGCCAATCGGCCTCTTCTTTTTGGATGTCACTCAACTTTCTTTCAAATCATGATTCTCTCTGGTGGACGGATAAATGCTGAATGTTGGCGAAAGTTAAGCTATAGAAATTACAATCTTGTTGGCCTTTAGGTTTCTTGCCTGGATATTAACATTATAACTACGTTAGTCCTCCAGTAACCTTTCAATTTTATGTATCCCCTGTGATCCTTTCTTCAGTGGGTCTGGTTAATTATTTTGTCCAGGTTTTCTCAGGCTCTTGCCTTTGGTTACTTACAAATTACAATCTCTCACTTGCTCTTTATTTTTGTCATCTGTCGTACCATACAAATGCTGAATACCTGTTTTTATTTTTACGTCTCCCTTTCTGGTTTTTAGTTTTACATATAACTTCTCCAAATCTTTAATGTTGCTGACAGACTGTACGGTTATGGCAAGGGTTGGATGATGGTACTTATGATTGCAGACATGTTTTAAAGGACCACACAGCAGAGGTGCTGTTTCTCTCTGTCTCTCTCTCTGTTTTTTTTTTCTTTTTGAAATTTGCTGCTTTTCTTTGGGTCACCTGTAAACAATGTCTAATGTTAGTCTATAGTTCTGTGTCTGTTATACAATATTATGAATATGATACTGTATAAATTGTATTTGAATTGGCTAGAGTCACCATACTAAAATTAATGGACTTATCTCTCATGACTGTGTCCGTAGATTTTGGTCGCCTTCACGCCTGCAGCTTAAATTATATAGTACCACAGTGCTAAATTGCTACTCTGCCACTTTCAAATATTGTGATGTATTAATTGAAGAGTCAGAGTGACTTAGTGATTTGTGTCATGGGTTACATGTTGATCTTTGTTTCATTTACGGGGTTTTAAATATGAAAGATTAAATGTAAAATGATATTCTAGTGTAATGCTTTCACTGTTTGGGGAAGTAAATGACTGAAAAGTTGGTCTTGTTCTACTCTCATTTGTTATCATTCTAATTGATGTGTGGAGCTCATCAGTCGGTTTATTTGATGTTTTTGGGATTTTTACTTGTAAATTGAAAGTTTTTGGGTTGGTTTAGCCTTTGACTAACAACTAACAAGGGCATTCCTAAAAAAAGTGTGGAATTGTAGCACAAGTTCACAAATGTTAACCATTTGGCTGATTTTGAACAGGTGCAAGCTGTTACCGTCCATGCTACCAACAAGTACTTTGTGACTGCTTCTCTTGACAATTCTTGGTGTTTCTATGATATTGCAAGCGGACGTTGTTTCTCACAGGTCTCCATACACCATCTTCAACCTCTTTTGAACTTTTAGAATGTCAATTAACAAAGATGCACCAAAAGGCGTGTTGTACATTTGGCATAGCATAGTCTTATTTTATATTTATGAACAGGTCACAGACTCATCGGCGTATTCCTCTGCAGCTTTTCATCCTGATGGCCTCATTCTTGGAACTGGCACAACAGATGCTATTGTAAAGATTTGGGACGTCAAGTCTCAGGTACTTGTTGCTTCTGAGTTGCCAGTTGTGAAGTATCTGCCCTTTTGTTGGATGCAGCTAACTATGTTTTTGTTTATAGGCAAATGTTGCAAAATTTGACGGCCATACTGGTCCTGTCACAGCCATGTCGTTTTCAGAAAATGGTTACTTCCTTGCGGTAGGTGTTTTTTCTTTTGAGTAAATTATTGAATATCTGTACTTCATCTCATTATTGTGCATTGGGTTTGGTCAGACCGCAGCTCACGATGGTGTGAAACTTTGGGACCTACGTAAATTGAAGAATTTCCGCTCTTTCCCATCTCCTGACCCTGACACACCTACTAATTCTGGTATTGAAAATTTTGTTGGGTAAAAATACAGATTTATCGGCCTTAGACTGTAACTTAGGTTAATCCTTGTAAATTCTCCACTCACTAATCCTTAAATTTGTTCTTCAGTTGACTTCGATCACAGTGGGAGTTACCTTGCAGTTGCTAGCTCCGATATAAGGTTAGCTTGTAATAGATTCTCTCAATCGCTGTCACCCTCCCCCATCACTTAAAAAGAAAAGTCGACACGACTTTCCCACCTAATATAAAAATTATGTAAAATTAGATACAGAGTTCCTCTTTTTGAAGACCCCAAAAATTCCGGTACCGCTCCTGCTATGACATTTGCACATTTAGACGCTACTATTGTACTATCAAGAGGATTAGCCGCCGGGGTGGATATGCTTGGGGTCTTGGGGAAGGATATGGAAGATAAAGGCAATCCCATTTACGGGATAAACATGGTCTTTTCGTGTCATACAAAATTCATGTGTGTCTAGGCAATCCAAAACACCCGAGGGCTATCAGTGTGCACCCTGTACACAATGTTCAACTAACATGTCTCACAAAAAGCATTTCCACGATATTTTTTCGTCTACCTTTCTCTTCACCTAATATCATTATTTCTTGTTAGCCAATTAAATGTGTGAATGGATATTGTTTCACCATTTTGAAAATTAAGTGTTGTTTGCAAAACTAGCGTCTCGTGTGCGACAGGCGTGCGTGCCTTCACCAAGGCTCTAGGTATAGCTTCTGAACGTAGCAGAGTTCTTATACTTGTCTGTTTTACAGAGTATACCAAGTTGCGAGTGTAAAGTCAGAATGGAACTGCATAAAGACCCTTCCTGATTTATCTGGAACTGGTATATACCCCCCTGCATTGTCCGTCCTATTTTGGCATTGACCCTCCATTTCTTCATGTTGTTCCTATATTTAAATGCTTCACTCACATATGTTGATAAGTAGGAAGAACACGGTGAAATGGAGCTAAATGCAATTTTCTTGCCGTCGTAACACATTACCTATGGAAAATTTGTATTTTTGGAACTTTCATTTCAGGTAAAGCAACATCTGCCAAATTTGGTCCGGACGCAAAATATATCGCAGTGGGTTCATTGGATCGCAACCTACGAATTTTTGGCTTGCCTGTGGCTAAGGATGCATCTGAATCTTAAAATCTCGACATTTCAGGAGCAATGAATTTTTGGCTTTGGCTTGCCTGTGGCTAAGGATGCACCTGAATCGATAAGATCTCGACATTTCAGGAGCAATGGTAGATTGGTGCTACGTGTAGTTCTAGCATTGAATACTGATTTGTTACAAATGAAAGTGAGGCCCAAACAATTCAACTGATGAATTCATGCCCAGGGGCTCTTGCTTGTCGGATGCACAAGAGCCAAACCGTTCCAAGCACTGTATTTGCTAAGAGTACATCTACACTTATTCTCAAAGTTATTAATTAAGCGGCGTTGGCAAATTATTGAAGAGCATGTTTATAATTGATCCATTCTCTCAATTTTACCTGAATTTTACCTGAACTGACTTGGCCTGAATGATTCGTTTGCAAATATTGAAAGAACAATGTTGATCTGCTAAAATAACCAAAAACTAGGAATAAACAGTGTTATAAAATATGTACACCAAAATAATAAATGTATAAATTAAATGTGTATAAGTCGTGCCACATTCAAATAACATCATTGCAGAGTTACTTGGAAGGCTGGCTGGAGTTGCGATAGATCATCATCAGATCAGAATAAATAACGCGATGAGTGGGTGAAACCCCAAAGCTGCGCATAAGATGGGAAACAAATTAAGCAGACTAGCATACATGCCAAACAAACAAACAATTATTCATGATACTAGACAGATTTTAATGCAAAACATGAAAATAAAAACTCCGCACCAACATACTCAAACGCAAAATGCGAAAACAGAAAAAGATTGATGTCACCAAATACTAGTGAACTCCGCGGCAACTATTTCTTTTACATCAGGTTAAACGCATTTGGCGGACAATTTGCAGTCAATTCCTATGTGGATCTCAACTATACAAAGAGAAGTTTGATGATTTCCCTTGTTGAGTCTCATACACAGATGATTATCATATCTGCTGAAGCCATATACACTAATATGCGGCTTTGGGCAGAGATGAAATAAATCAAGTTGTTGTGCTGCTTATATACTTTGCGATAATTGTGATTTTAACAAAGACGGGAAGGCTACATACATCATACTGTTTTACCTTGCTAGAGACGGGATTTTCTAAGACATTAGGTTGATGTTTGTTTGCTTTTGATTTATAAGGAGACGCCTAAATGCGTTGTACACATTCAAAGTTTAATGGTGATATCTAACATCAGAGCTAAACTGCCTTATTCACTGCTTTGATTACGGACACTTCAGCATCCTTCTAGATTATAATCCTTCTAAGTTCTGTTTCCTACTGTTTTCCACAAAGTTTCATCAGTGAGATGCAAAAGTAACTCACCACAAGCCCAATAAAACTACAATTGCCGCAAATTTTTCTCATAAAGAGAAAACAAGCAATTAGGCTAGAAATTATGAGCTACTTTGTTCTCATATGTTTTCATCATCTTCATGAAACATGGAAAGATCAAAGGTCCTAGAAATAATAGTCCTTTAGCTTATACAATTATATGTCCATCATACATTGGTTCCGAAACTATTAATATCATTAGTATATGTTTCCATATTATGTCGCACACAATAGTTCAAGGTTCCATAACGAGAAACGTAAGCAACTATCTAAGCATGCAACAACATTACTTCAATACCTCGAATGACTCTTCGTATTTTTGCTTTGAGATATGAAACAAATAAAATAAAACTGCTCAAAAAATTGTGTAAAGTTTCATATATTGTAAAGTAGTTGTCATCCATGCAACAATGGACACAATTTCATTGTCAGAAACATTCCTGACTCTATTACCCGCCATAGTTTGCCGCCTTTAAGGCACTACAATAATGGTATTGTTCGTTTTCATTTCAAACCCAAAACAAAATCGAATTTTTGGCTCAATCAGTCAATTGGAGACTGAACCGACTAAGAACCAATACAACACAAAAAAAAAGGTTCCCGCTAAGTGGTAAGTTTAATTGCTAAGAGATGAGAAATAGTACCTCAACGTTCTTCAATTCGAATTCAGAATCAAAGGCCAAGCATGCGTTACCAAAAGTATCACACGGTCCACTGCTTCCCGTCAACCTTGTAAACGTGAAACTCATAAGTGGATTATCATAAGCTTAATCGCATCTAATAATCCTTAAATAAGGGACTTACAAGTCTTCATCCAATGACAAAGCAAAGTTACCACCCCCGCCAAAAGCTAGCAAGTCAGTCAAGCATAAGTAGAAGTATCGGTTGGCACCTAGCAATGCAAAAAAATTGTGTAAGCATTTCCAAAAGTTGAATTTAGGTTAATGATAAGAGAGCTACGTAAACATCACATTAAACAAATCCATTCATCACCAAGAGAGAGTGAAAAATGAAGACTTGACTCGGACCAAAGTAAGTGCAAACATCCAACTACTTGAATGATTGGGACTGAAGAAGAGAAAAAATTTTCTAAGTAACAAGTTCGGGTCTACAACACCCAAGAAACTTTAAACATGAAGTCAATTAACCCACAGTGTTCTAATAAAATTATTAGTTGTTCATTTGTGACAAGAAAACACTATACTGTCCGAACAGGGTTGGACAGTATACCCCAAGCCAAAAATAACATTACACCAGCAATTGGTAAAGAAACAAGAACGATAACTGATCACTAATGCATGAGATAGTATATCAACCTGTTGTTCTAAACAGCCTTGGTTCACCATATATAGTTGTAAAAACAAATGTCTGGTTTGTTCCCTGTACAAGCAAGCGAATGAATTTCCAAATGAGTCTGGTACTGACTAATGACGCAGTCCAGTTAGAAAAAAGGGAAATGGGTGGAACTTGGAAGAACATAAATACAACGACAGCTATGAAATTCAACTTACTTGATATTTCCTCTTTGGACACGGTATCAAAGGGCAATCAAGGAGTCCACCGAAAACAGCGCCCTTTTTATCTCCAACAATCTGACACATATATAATTGTTCCAACACAGTTAATCAAATTACTTCTACGACAGGATCTCACAAAGAAATACTTATAAGTTAGTCATATATACCAGTATTCCAGGACCGGGCACGTCAGCACTCTTCCTTAGTAAAGTGCGAAGCGATATACCATGTTTTAAAGTACTGCCCTTCAGTGGAAAGAAACAATCGAAATGAAATATATAATTTAAAAACCATATAAAGGCCATGAAGAAAAATGTAACTACATGGTAAAAGAAGCAGTTACCTATACAGCAAAACCCATTGACAACCTTTAACAATGTTCGGAATAGATGACTGTAGAAACTCGTATAATTCCACATCAATGAATGAAGAATTGGTAGTCAGATTAGGCATAAGCTTCCAAGGGCTCTCAGGCTCAACGGCATCCTCAAAAATTTCTGCACCACAAGTGCTTCGGGCAGTAACAGGGCTGTCATACTCATTCTGAGGGCTAGATAATTCTGCAAGCTCATCCCTAGGAATGCATTCTAGCTCATCGTCCATGTTTACCCCTCGCCAGGAACAACTATTACTCCTCCTCCATCTACCAAGAGAAGAACGCACTGATTTGCAATCCTCTTCAGTCTCGTTAATTGGAGTTGACGGATGGATGAATGTAAAGAATGATGACAAAGTTTTTGGTCCCTTTGTATACGAATTGAGCTACAGTTCAGAATGACAAGTTAGAAAGCATTCAAGTACAAACAATATAAGTCATAGAAGAATGATAAAAACTGATCCATTCACTCACGTTACTAGAAGAATGTTCGTCATCGCTTTCATCTAAGATCTAAAAAAATGGTGGTCAAACTAAGCGCCAATGGTCGAACCAGAATTTGATGTTAGGTGGGTTAAGGCTTTGTGGTGGAGGTGGGGCTGGGATCAACACAGGCATAAAATATTTGGAGACAAACAGAGAATGCAATAGAGTAACTTAAATCTAGCATACGAGTATAATAGCTGAAAGATTGATATGCTCAATGTTGAAGACATGAAGCGTAGAAAAAAGAGAAGAGCAAAAGGCTCTTGTCTTACGCACGTTATGTCCTTTTCTTTACTAAGCTGATGAGTTCCTCTAGCGCATGTGTCAAACTCATTGACTAATTAAAACTCTCGCAAACATTTCTCAAGGTCCTAACTTTTTCGTGCGTGGTAGAAAAAAATGTACACCTGTTGTTAAACTTCTACCTAAAAGAACCTCTACGCAACCAGAACCAAAAGATCACAATTACATGACTTTCTATCCTTAGATGAAGGATAGGCAAGAGCCTTAGAGAGACGCACGAGAATCGTGTCTCTGTAGTCTGTACTTGGCAACGACAAAACTTCAACAATAACTATCACTTCTCGGCCAAAAGAGAAGTTGAGAACCATCACTTCCAATAATCCATAACAGCAAAATACGATTAAACGCCTCATAATCTCACAAGTATTCAGCTAAAATGATTCTCAAACAATCGAACCACACTGAATTTAAAGTGTGCAACTCACAATCACACTAAATCCAAAAAAGGTGTGTCGGTGTAGCTAATGTTACTTCATCTTATGTATCTCTCTTTCTCTCTCTGTTGGGCCAATGCTCCATCTTCCATCACTCAAAAGATCAGCCACTCAACACTGAAGACGTGAAGCGTAGAGAAGAGAGAAGAACAAAAGGCTCTTGTCTTATCACACATTATGTCCTTTTTTACAAATAAAGAGCTGAAAACGAGCTCCTCCGTAGCATTGAATCAAACTCGTGCTGATTAATTAAACTTCTGGCAAACTTTTCTCAAGGTCCTAACTCCTAACTTTTTGGTGCGTGGTAGGAACAATCTATAACTGTTATTAAACTTCTACCTGAAGTAACCTCTACGCACCAGAACCAAAAGATCACATGAATTACAAAACCAGAGGCTTAGAGAGGCGAGCGAGAATGACGTCTCTCTACATAAGCACCGACAATATTTAAACAATCACGACTTCCTCGCGAATAAGAAGTTGAGGATCATCACTTTTGAAAAGCTATAACCTCAAAATATGACTCAAGGCTTCATAATCTAACAATGTATTCAGCTAAAAAACATAAACTTAATAATCTTTGAATTCAATTGATTTGCATCATCGTCACAACACGGAGATATCTTACCATCATAAACTCATAATTTAGAACAAGTAACGCATAAAATCGGCAAAATTTCGACTTCAATTGAATTCGCATCGCCATAACACAGAGATATCATATCATCATCATAACGCATCATTCGTTGCACGATCAAAATTATCGATACCGTTCACATTCAATAATAATGAACAAAAAAAACAAAAAAAACAAAATTCATCAGTAAAATTAACCTACATTGCAAGATCTCAAACATTACAAAATAATCAAATCATTAAACATGTTAAAATTCAATAACCTGAGGATGATCGCGAGGTGGAGAAGCAACAGGTGACGGAGAATCTCCTAAAAGTCGAGATAATTTCTCCGACATCTTCTCTTTTAATGCGAGCATTGTCAATTGATTAATTGATTAATCCTGCAAAATTAATCAACGAAATTATGATGAATTTTGACAATGCGATTGCGATTGCGATCGCGATCGGAGAAACCCTAACCCTAAAAATCGCGAAATGTAGGAATTGAGAGAAATAAATTGGGGAAAATATGGTCGGTGGTGAGAAAGGCGTATTGCCGGAGCACGACAACCTTTTATGATTTTGATTTTTAAGTAGAAAAAAAAGAAGGTTTATTATTCCTTCACGTTTTATGTATTGGATTCTATTTTTTTTCTAACAATCACGCGTTTGATATTGTTCGGGTTATTTGGGTCGGGTATGGCCCGTACGTGGTCGATCGTTTAGGCTCGGGTTAGTTGGGGTGTATTTAGACCTGTCAAAACCCGGCCCGTCTGACCCGTTTTTTAGGGTTACAAACCCGGTTTTTTCGACCCGTGACCCATTTGACCCGAACCCGAAATGACCTGTTATTTTAGGGTCGAGACCCGACCCGAACGGGTCGACCCGTTGGGTCAAAGATAAATCAAGATTTTTATTAAAGTATTAATATTTATATATTATATTTGAAAAAAATTGTTAAAAAATTTCAAACATAACTAAAAAGTCAATTTTATATAACTTTTACAATACTTGATGATAAAATAATTATTAAAAAAACTTTAATTAAATAACTATGTCAATATAATTAATGTAAACGTTGAAATAGTTAATGTAAACGTTGAATATGATTAAAATATTAATTTTAAATATGTTTTACGTTTTTAAAAATTATTTTTTAAATTAAAAAAATAGATTAAAAAAGACGTTAGAAATTATTTATTGACCCGTATTTTGACCCTAACCCGACCCGTGACCCGTATCTGACCCGACCCGTATTCTGACCCGACCCGTATGACCCAACTCGCCCGACCCGTTTGACAGGTCTGGGTGTATTTGTAATAGGTTGAAGAGTTTTGGATTGGGTTATGTACAGTTCATGGACTATACATCCAGTTTTAGTAGAATTCGAGTTTTGTTTTAAATAATATGAGCTTCATTGTAAAGTTTATGAGTTTATTCACTTGAACATAAATTTTTTTTTTTTGAAAAGCTAGGGAAAAATTCATATAAGCTCAGATAACTGAATATTAGTTGTATAATGCTATTGTACAACTGAATGTAGAATGTTATTTGTGGTTTATGTTTTGTGTGTGGTGTAGAATAGTTCAGGTATAATGTCAATTTGGGCTAGTAAGTTTCATGACTCCGTCGAGATAGTTTACGTTTGTTTCTTATAATGAGCAGATACATCGCCTTAAGCAAGATTTATAATGAGCGGATACATCGCCTTAAGCAAGACTCAATATGTATTAATTTGTACTATACATCAACAGTCTATCTTACTTGTAACGGTTACATGCTCTTAATTAATACGGAAAATGCACGCGGTGCCCTTGAGGTTTACTTTTTTGCCCGAAATACCCAATTTTTTTTATCCGGAAAACTTTAAGAGGCCATAACTCGTGTTTACGAGTTCAGAAAGTGATAATTTTTTTTTCAAATTGATCATCTTTCCGAGAA
>VHZZ01000012.1:322913-339388 GCA_009801015.1 Silene noctiflora
GAGTTTCAGACTTTCAGGGAGATGATGCTCCTGTGTTTTTGACTGATCGAAATAATATGTTATCATTTCCTAAATTCCTACTCCATATTAGGCGATACGGTTTTAAAAATCGCAAAACTCACTATACGGATCCGATACGGTTTAACCGTATATACGGTTTTCGGGTACCTGGAAAAACCGTGTATACGGAATCCGTATATACGGATACGGTTTGGTAAGAAATGCCCAATTAAATATTGTAATTATTCAAGAGTTAATAATTATTATTTATTGAGATAAGTTACTTAAAAAAATCATAAAAAACATTAGAAGAGTTGGAGTTGAAAGAGGAACTTTGCATTTTTTAATTTTTTTTATACAAAAACTTCAAACCGTGTCAGAAACCGTATATACGGTTTCATTTTTTCCCGACCCGGATACGATACGGTTTTCATAAAACCGTATCGTATATACGGATTTTCATATCGTATATACGGAAATCCGTATAATTCAAACCGTATACCGTAACGTATTCGTATTATAAAACCGTATCGTATATTTTTGCTCACCCCTACTTCGTATTACTTGTGATCTCGGCTTTATCACATTTTGTGGCACTGTTGGCTGTATTTGCTCTTGGTTTGATGGTGCATTTTAGCTAGTTTATTTTATTAGGTACTCGTACAATATTATGCTATTTCAATTTTCAATTACTTATTTTTTCCTATACTAGTCGTTTCTCCCCGCGCGAGGTGCGCCGAAATCCGAGGTATGCGGTGTATTATTTTGTAGCTATTTTATTTGTGGAGAATGGTAATTGCAGTTAGGGCTGTGCAACGGTGCGGGCTAGCCCTGCCCAGCCCGGTTCAACGGGCCCCAAAACCGCGGTCCATTTTTTCCAGCCTAGCCCAGCCCAGCCCGTGGTCTTTTTAGTCGGGCCCGGGCTCAAATTTTCCAGCCCGGGTTTTTAGTGCTGGGTTGGCCCAGCCCTGCCCACCCCGTTATTTTCTTTACTTAAAAAGAAAAAAAATGTCAAACCCGGCCCAACAACCCACCTAGTGCTGGGCCCGGGCTAGACAAATCAGGCCCAGCCGGCCCGACCCGACCCGATCCAGCCCGCCCTCCATTTAGTGCCGGGCCTGGGCTGCACAACCCCAGTCCGGCCCAGCCCTAATTGCAGTTGTTATATTTTGCGACTTCAAATTTATTTGGCTTCAGCAGTCATGCAAATGAATGTGCATATAACGATGACTATATTTTGCGATTTCTAATTTTTTGGCTTACGAGTACATCACTATCAGAAGTAAGGTATTTTCTATCCAATTTAGTGACCATAGTAATTGTCTAAATATTAACCATAGTAAACATTTAATGCTAAAAAGTTCACAACAGGAAAACAAAGCACAATTCTTCTTCATTCCTTTCAAATTAATCCGTCTGTGAACTAAAATCTAACTAAAGCTAAGGTACATATTCTGATAATCAATAAACAATCACGGTTTTAAATAACAGTTTTACAAAACACCTCCATAAAAGAGTGACCATCCGAAGTCCAAAAAGCCTCTTATTAACATAAGTCGTAAAGCGAAATTCACTCTTTAGAACGAGTTTCTATTAGCAGAAACAGTTGCTTCACCAATTCCATTCGCCCCTCTTCTCGCCTTAGGTCACGTCAGGATCAGGTAGTCCAACCCTAACCCATGACTAGAACTAGCCGACCTAGTGGCCAGCTCAGCTCCAACTATGTCTCTTTACGGGTAGGGTTGGACACTAGTGCGAGCCAGGCTAGCCCGACTCACTGTCCAAGTCTATTTACGGGTCACCCGAGTACCCAACTCACTTAGCCTCTTGGCCAGCCAACCAATCTTTATTGACAAATTCTTATTTAAGACGGCAACTATCCGTCTTAACCTTAAGACAGATAGTTGCCTCTCACACACTTGCAAGTGGGGAGGCAAGTGGATGAAAAATTGATAATCCCACTTGCCTCCCACTTGCAAGTGTGTGAGAGGGTCGCTATCGGTCCTAAGGTTAAGACGGATAGTGGTTGTCTTAAGCAAGACGGACCCATCTTTGTTTTCCAAAGTGTAATCTAACAAACTGAGAATCTGAGGCACAATGTTGGTGCCAAAACAATGAGCATCAACATTTGCACACAAACATCATCAATCTCTTTTCTCATCAATTCTACTCCTCGATTCTTTTCAATAAATCATCAATCTTCATCTTCTCTGTCTATATTTAATCCTTTAATTAATACTAATACTAAGATCATCAACAAAATTACAAGAATAAATCATCTGAAATCTTATTCCATGGATATTAAAAGTTCATCATTTGATGTTTACAATGATGATTTTAAGCATTTTCAGCTAGATGATGTTCATGATTTTCGCAAGATTGCTTCTTCTGAAGGATTTATCTCAATTTGCGGATTTGGGTCTCTTTTATCTGGTATTAATTCAATCTCTAAAGCTTAAAGATTCAATCTTTTTTACTTTTTCTCATCTGGGTTGTTTTCCTTGTAAAACTTAAATGGGTATATTATACGGATAATACTACTGTACTAATTCTCGTATGAGACGGTCTCATGATAATTTTATTGCGAAACATGTCATGTATGTTGACCAATCACCCAGTAATGGACTTTGATTGTTTGCTGTTTTATGCTTGAAGGTTCTAATTTATTTTCACTAGAAATTACATGATGAATTGATGATCAATAATTCAATATTTTTGTCAAATAAGAAATCAAATTTTTTTTTTTTTTTTTTTTGCAAATGTATGTTTGAAGTGTGAAACCAGTGTACATAATGATAATATGATACACAAATTCTCATTGAAGACGGGCATTATCCGTCACAAGTTGAAGACGAGTGACACTATCCATGGATGCTCCATTTCTCCCTCACTTGCCCTCCCACTTGCCTTATTCAGCTCAAGCAAGACGCTTTGAATATGATATTGCTACTAGTATGATACTGTATGCAAGTATGCAACATTGTTGAAATTTCGATATTTTTGCGACCGTTTTCAATTGGTATGTGTATTGATGCTGAAAGATACCTCAGTTGTTGATTTTTGGCAATGTGATTGTTGGTTCTGAGCAGAGCGGAGTGCAATGAGTACATTTCCGGATTTGATTAACTTTAGAGTGGCGCGGTTGAAGGGTTTTAGGAGGGTTTTTGCTCATGTAGCTCCTATATTTTTTGAGCGTGGCATTGCCAAGCCTGAGACCAAGGTATTTCAAATTTCTGTTATTTCATTCCTGCTTCAACTGCATATAATTTTACTCAGTTCTCGTCTGGTTTTCCCCCTTGAATAAGTTTTTTCAGTAGGTCACTGATGAGACGGTTGTATAATAGGGAGTGATTTGTTGTAAGACCATGTGGCGACTGAGACAAAAGGTTGCAAATACTCCGTAATTGCTACTTGTATAAAAGACGGTCATTTAGTGAACAGATACACTTGATGTTAGTATACTCGTAACAATATAACAAAGGGTCTCTGACATTATCGACAGACTCACATTCAATTCTCACGAGGTCACTTTAATTTATGATGTAAGTCATCTCATGATAATGTTGTTTTTGAGACCCCGTTATAAAGTTCTAAGAGATTTTGTGACACTTGTATTTTGGTAAACACACTCTTGACTTGGTTGAGTATCTATCAGGAGATATCAAGTTTAAGTGTAGAGCCTTGTGAAGGAGAGGAACTCATAGTTACCGTGTTTGAAATTCAAGAATCAGAGGTATCACCCCATTCATGTTGTATGAATTTTCATCTCATATTTACCTCCTGTTCCCGGACAATGAGTCTCATACTCTCATACAAATGTGCTTTGCTATGAATACAGGTGCCTTCCTTTATGGACAGGGAGCTTGAGTTCCGATTTTTGGCAGTATGTCCTTAACCATTGCTTATCTATATGATCCTTTCGTTCCTAGAATGTAATTCTATTAAAAATGCGAGCCATACTATTTAACAGGTACTGCCAGAAACACTAGAGGGGACGCCTTTCACGAATCCAGCGGTGCGTTTAAAGTTTGGATTAAAAATTTACTTGTGTTAAACATCTACATCTCCTGGAAAAGATGGTTTCCTAATTCTTTCGTTTTGGAAATGCCTTTCTGTCACAATTTTGTAGGTTCTTTGTGCTCGGTACAGTGATGAAGAGTTCTTCAGTATAAGATGTAAAGGTAATATACCACGCAGTAGCTATTAATTTATTGTTCTAAATTCTGATTATGTGTTTTATAGTTCAATGATAAAAGCCTTCCAACTAAGTAGACGTCACGTACTCACCGGGGCTTTTATTTCTGGCGTAATGGAAGCCACAAAGCCTTCCAATACATCTGGCTTTTACAGTGCTTTTATAAACTCTGACACTGGTTTTCTAAACTCCTCCAGGAAGTAAGGAGATTTACCATCAACATTACGGCCGATATAACATTGATAAGATTTGGAGAGACGATATTTTACCTTGTCGTCTATATCTACGACATTGGTTAGGTTTCCATAACTCGAATCTCTCATTCTGAAGATGCCAACGAAAAACTTGTACTTATGCTTTGTCTTGAATCTTGATACATCCTGCAGTGTTTTAGCTGCAAAGAATTTGGGAGAAGTTGCATACAACAACTTCTTAGATCATACATACCTAGGAAATCGTGAGACAACCATCCGACAGTATCTTATAACAACCGGTTCAGGTGTAATGGAAGAGGAGCCGCCGGAATCCTTGAAGACTCGTTATGGTGGTTGAGATCGATCACAGGGATACAGAACAAGACTTCTTTCAGATTCGATCGTCTAAATTTCCAGCTTGTCTTGTGTGAGATGGACACACCACTCACATTCCAAGTATTCCTGGGTTGATGTCACATGTAAGACCGTCTAATGTAAATGTGGCTCCTGAATTTGACATCCTTGGACAATTGGCCTAGAGCCCTAGATAAGATATGTTGCTCTATATACTTCTGCAGATGGTAAACCGGCAAGGCGGCAACCAGTCTGTCTTTTATTTACTTTCATTTCCCAGCCTAAATAGGCTTGTTAACAAACCATGGAGGACCATGGCAGAGTTGAAGATGCGCGATTGGTTTTGAATAGTTGATCCCTTACATTAATCATCTTTCACGTAATGCTTCATTCCTGTAATTACTGCACGACAACATGAGCTTTCGATACTTGCTGCCATGGAAGTGAGCCAAGGAGTCCTACATTGATGCTTATTTGCGTGCTATTTACGGTGTTGGCTATTAGTCTATCAATGATTATTAATCCTCTCGCATAAATTGTTAAGCCTCTCCTCGCTTGCCTGGATGTCAGCGTAAAGTCACACTTCCCTTCCCAAAAAAAAAATACCAGCCATTCACAAATATTACAGAGCTCTCTGTGGGACGAATTTTACAGGAAATGCTCCTCCTAGAAAAGCCAGGAAATCGCTAGATGGATACAGGCTGAAGCGTTGAGGTTTAAGGCTGACCTTGATGTCGATTCTCATGTTACAGACTGAAAATTGGTAATCACAAAGAAATAGAGAAAAATGGGACCTGTAGGAAACTGTATGTCACACTATATTATACGGTATTACGTTAATCTTCTTGTGAAGCAGTGTTACAGATTAACAATTCATCGTTCTCAAGTTCACTGATAAGCTGCTCGATTATTCTTTTATACATGGGCATATAATGATCATTAATCATTGTCTTTGTCAATCTAATTTTACTATACAGATTTCTAGGTGTCTCGTAGATACCCAGGCGTTCCTCGACCATATCATCACCACCTGAGCTACCAGTGTCTGTAAATCGAACAAATACCATGTGCATGATTCGTCCAGGTGGATAAAAATGATGGTTTTCCCCGATATCTGAAGCCGACATTGATTGCTGCCTCTCTACGGCCCCAACCAACACGGTCACCTCTTCCGTAATCTCCTGAGCTGCAGCAGCTTCTTCCTCCTGTGCCTGCATTGGCAGATTATTGTTATTAGTTGGAGATCATACACCATCATATTGAAATTATTGGTACATTTCAGTCCGTTTGTAATAAAAATATTTATATTCTACTTCATTTGTTTCAGAAAACGACACTTCCCTTTTAAAGCCATCTCACAAATCAAAATAAGGTTCATACTACGTTTTACAGAGTCATTTGTTTGGATGAAAAGCGTAAATAAAGGATTAAGACGGAGGGAGTAATTTTTTTAGCAATTTTGTCTGGATGAAAACATGAAATTTACAAGAAATGGCTCTCATTTTCCCAGTTGCATACCCCTCGTCACTATTTATAACGAATGCCACTCATTTTATTCATCTCTCCCTTCTATTTTTCTTCTTAATTCCAGTGTCCAATACAGTGTGAATCTTCCGGACTACGGAGTATAATTTTTGTATAATAGTTGCTTTAAATTTACAACAGGCCAGAAAAGAAATAAAATTTGGTGGATCAGTTAGAGTGTGCTTGTACCTGAGAATCATTCTGTTTTTGAAGCTCCTTCTCCAGTTGGTACCAGAGTTCACCTTCAGTCACAGCCTCTAATGTTGATGAGGTGATATCTTTATCTGCCGCCATTAATTGCTCCTCCTCCTCCTCCTCCGAGTCATTGTCATGACTTAAGCCTTCACTTGAGGAACCGCTGTAATCATCATTATTCAGTTCTGTGCTAGTAGTACACAGTTCGGTCACCACAAGAGCTTCCGATGAGCTGGTAGTGATTAACGGAGCCTCGGCCATACCCTCTTCAAGGTTTACTGATTGAGTTATGTTCCTACGGCGTGCTCCCATGCACGACCATGAAGATAGGGTGGGGCGTCTACGGACAACAGCTTGTGCAACATTCTGAGCGCTTTTCATAACAACCTACATATCACGAAATATGTAATAAGATTCAGTTGCAAAATTGCTCCTTGTATTATACAGCCACAATTTAGTATTAAAACTTTAAATCAGAAAGCAAATTCTCGATCAAATTCACAGCTGCTTTCCCTATGTCCTTTTATATATTTCATGTTTGCTTTGGATAGGTATAATAACTGTGTGATGGTACTCGACTACTCGTGACCTGGTTTCGAACCCGTCAACATTCAAATTGCCTTGTGGCTACATTCATAGTTCATACCAAAAAAAAAAAAAAAAAAAACTCCGATCCACACCAATGGTAACATGGACCCACTTTTTGTGAGGAGAAAAGCGGGTCCATGTTACCATTGGTGTGGATCGGAGGGAGAACTACACTTAATAGCTACTGCTATTACTAGCTGTGATCAGATATCGAGTGTAAGATCCATGGTCAAAAGCCTCAAAACATTTAGCTAGTGATGTATGTTAAACTGGCAGACAACACGAGGAATCATAACTGTTCATCAACATAAAACTCATTTTGATTTCTGTGAGTCTCTCTGCTTCATCATGGCAGCCCCACACCCATATATAGAATGGAAATCTCAGTATGCGAAAAACAAGAGTAATTGTTGCTCAAGGGCGAAAGGGGACAAAAAACGAATCACATTAGACAATGAGTGAAATCTGAGCATGGGACAATTAAAGTATGGTACTCCTAGACTCCATTATCTGTTATACCCATCTAACCCATGCCATTCCCATTTCCTATGGAGTCATAGACTCAGTACCATTTAGTTCCACATTGCTTTTGCAGAGGTAGCTACAAAAGTTACCTGAGTGCCACTGGAGACGGGCCGTAAAAGTGCACCAGCACCAGCAACCCTTGCTTTTGCAGAGGTAGCGATAGATGGTAAACGGGATCCTATTGCAGAAGCAGAGCGGTAGACAACATTTAAGACTCTTGTTCTCTCAACTTGATCACGCAAATCATTTAACCAAGATGATGCAGTGACCTGCTCACAAGCTCTTTATATGTTACATGAAGCATATTTATGATGATAGATGTGACAGTCAACAACAAGGATCTTACAGTACCTCGGAGCGAAGCTCATCAATTGATGCAGTTGAAAAGGTAGGCACAAGGTCAGAACCATTAATTATTGTGGTAATGAAGTGCTTGCCTGATTCTGCCAATTCCCAAGTCATACAAGCAGCTGTAAAATAGGACTTCACTATCAACTATCAAACAGAGACATTAGCAAAAGCATTGAGATGCAAAAACCCCGTCATTCAGTATTTTTGACAGCTTAATGCTTACAACACAAAACTAGAACGTAACTATGAAACAGACCATTACATCCCAAAACAAATACTCAACAGTATGAAAGCTTGAGAAAATAGTGGAGAATGTAGAAACATACCTGGAGCAAAAGTCACACAGGTACTTGAGAAAAACTCCTTTTGTTCCCGAAGAATATATGTCAGCAACGCTGCAGTCCCACCGCCAAGGGAATGACCAACTATCTGAAATGTAAAAGAACGTGAAAAATTTCTCACACCTGCTTAGAAGTTTGTGATAGGACAGATCTATATTAAGAGAGCTTAAGCTGTTTTATAACAGTTCCCAATTTCACTTAAGCCTTTTAGTCTCCAATTCATTTGAGTGAAAACTCATACCAGCCTAAGGTCTCATAATGATCACAACATAAAATTCTACAGTGTTCAGCTGCTCACCAAAAAAAAAAATTCAATACTTTGGATGGTCACTGACAAGGTATGTCTGAATTACACGATCAACGATACATGTAAATTGCAGATAGAAGAATGAATACACAGCTAAAAGCTATATACGGCTGACACAAAGAGAAGAAGCTACCGGTAATCAAGAAATACATGATAGCAAAGCATTTTTATTTGGCAAAAGGAAAGGACATGATCTGTTAAATACGGATCAGAATAAATGGAAAATGGTAACAAATGCAACAATTACCTTGATGTTGTAGTCAGGATGGTCACTTAAAGCCTTAATGAGGCAAGGCGTGCTAAGCTTTGCTATCCAACGAGCTGCAGCAACCATCCCACAATGAGCGTATCCTAGAATCAGATTGCTAATCCCACCATCATGTATTACAGAATGATGAAAAGGAACCACTGCGCCTGTTACTGCTGTCAGAGTGTCTTTAATACTATGGGTACCTCTAATCAATAAAAGGACACACTTGTTCCCGTGATCATTTATAATTGTAAAAGCAGGCTTCAGAAGCTGCAAATATTGGTATACCCATAATAAGAATACGAGTGAGAGATTAAGCACCTACTGCGTCACAACATCATATTTAAGAAGGCTACTGTGGTTTAAGGTAACACCAGATTTTATGAATGAAATTTGTCGTTATAAACTATTAAAACATTTCTATTGGAGGCCCAGATCCATAAAAAAATCACATTCAAAGGTTATGCTAAGTGCATTATGAAGGGAATTATCAGCGGGAACCATGACGTCTTTCAAGAAAAAAAAGAGTGCGATCTGCAGCTGATGCTACTGAAAATACCCCAAAACTATTTAAATGTAGCGCATCGCCACGGGAAAAGCAAGGAATCAACTTACTCCAGCTTTTGGCTGCTTAAGAAGAACATCTGCTTCTGAGTATCCGGCAGACTCTAAAAATACAGGAAATGGCTTCTTGGAAAACAATATACAGAAGGTTAAAAGTCTTAGATAGTATTTTAGTTCAGCTACAATTTCAGGACCTTTGAGCTGTACACAATCACTTCCCGCATACACGCTGGCTACTTGTAGATCTCCCTGCAAAAAAATACTTTTAGCTATCTTAACCACTCCAACAAGAACTCTAAAGAATAAACTATAACGACATGAAAGTAAACTGGACACCTCATACATAATTAAGCGATGTAATTTCAAGTGTTCAACTAAGCAATTCCTTGCTAAGCATTATCACAAACAATTGCTTTAGTTTACCATCTTCGGTAATTAATGAACTGTCAAAATGCGAACGCTGCAAATAAGCTCTAAACTACAAGATGCATCCAAATATAAAAAGTCGGCGCGAAAGAGTACGGCAACATTTGGTTTAGCTTCAATCTTGACAAGTACACTAAGATGAAGTAAGAGAGCTACTATGGCCCAGCCACCCAGAAATAATCTTGTCAAATGCATTGAGCATTACATCATCATCAACAACAGGGGAGGGGGTCGAATGTGTGCAGCCTTATCTATGTGTTAGCAGCATAAAGAGGCTGTTTACGAATGATCCAAGATGAAGCTCGAAAAATACAAGCAACGACTGCTACTTCACTATAGAAAGAAGTGTAGCACCTTTAATGAGTCATTTGTGCTTTTCTATCACAATCCAGAACCAAATAGTAATGAGTATTTTGCTCCATTGGAAATGGAAATGCATTGAGCATTATGTACAGAAACTTATGAGCAGGCGTCCACCAGAAATAACTCAATAAGCTATAGTAACCAATTTTCGGAAGTAATTAACAGCATCACGACTGATGCCAACACTAATTAGCATACTGTAGCTAATTTTCCAAAATGACATCAATCCTGCTTTGCACCGATCCCCCTACCCATTACTTCTATAGTTCTATGCCAAAATTCTCCTCCATTCACCACTCTTGGATCCAGCAAACAAAATCATGAAATGCATAAAATACATAACCTTCTGATAGGCCTGACTACCCCGGGTCTGCCTTCTAATAATCAACAGAAATCCAACCCTGAGCACTACATAGATATGCTAGTAATCATTCTTAAACTCCGTTAACTGTATGTCTCAATGTTACCTCTTTCGTTTTTTTTCCATGATGACAACATTCACCTTGATTTTTTACGCACCTGCCCATCTTTTTTAAAAGCTGCTCAAACTAAGCTTTCACCAAAACAGAAACACACCCCGGATCAGGACGAACACAAACAATCAAAGCTGGAACCTTTGCAAGCCTTAACTATCGCCCTTAATTCAGTATCGACTATAATCAATGGCCAAATAATACTACACCCTAGGGTTCACAGAATCACAGCAATTATCATCAACCAAGCAAATCACTTGACTAATCTACACACTATAAATTCATCCAAGAGCTAGACTTGCTAAAACCATTTCACACTTAGACGGTCTAAAGAGTCTCAACTGAACCAGATAGCCTGAAAAGATGCCGCCTTAAGCTACTTAAAGGCGGTCTGACTACAAATTCATCCAGAGCTAGCCTTGGTTAAAACAGTTGTAAGCTTAAAACGGTCCCAACTGAACCAGATAGCAAAGAGGCCGTCTTAAGTTACCTATAGACGACCTGACTAAAAATTCATCCAATTCATCCAGAGCCAGCCTTTCTTAAAACTGTTGTAAGCTTAGACGGTCTCAACTGAACCAGATAGCATGAAAAGAGGTCGTCTTAGGCTACTTAAAACGGCCTCACTACAAATTCATCCAGAGCTAAGCTTGCTTAAAACCGTTCTAAGCTTAAGACGGATTGGCTCAAGAACCAAATAGCATGAAAAAGGGGCCGTCTACCCGTCTTAGCTACTTGACGGTCTCAAATGAGATTTTGTAATTTACAAACACAATCATGCAACTTCAATCAAACTAAACATTACAAAAACAAGTTAAAAAAATATACAATAAAATCAATCAATCAATCAATCGATCGAAAATTAAACCTGTCTTCTCAAAAGATAATTGATCCCAAACGCCAAATCTCCGATAGGCCATTTCCCTAACGTCTCGGAATACGTAAACCTTAAAGTTTCGGACAAAGTCGTCATCGTCTCAAACCATGTCGCCGGAGCTTGAGCCGGTCGCCGTGAAATTTTCCGGCGAAATGACCTGCTCGATTTCGGTTCTCCGGCAACATCGCTGGAATTCTCCGCCGCCGATCTTCGAATTAAGATTATATACAAAATGATCGCGGCACCGGCAGCCGTTGCCACCGCCGCCGTCGCCATTTCGGTGAGAAATTAGTACCGGAATGACATCGGATCGATGAATTGATGAATTTTGAGTTCGATTGAAGGGATTGAAGAAGGATTTGATGATGATTTAGTTGATAATTAGGGTTTATCAGTTGAGATGAAGATGAATTAGGTTTGAGGAAAGAGGGAATAATTGGGGGTGTCGGAAATGGGAAGGAATAACGGTAATTTGGCGGAAAAGTTGCCGTTAAGATTGGTTTTGTTGTGCAACTTTGTGTTGATTAATGGGTTATTAAATTGGTTAGGATCCGAATCCTATACGGTATATGAAAACGATTTTATTGTCGGGTTCTGGTAATGTCTAATATGGTAACTTCGATTTGGGGTTATTGACTTTTATATATCGTATGGGTGAATCAACCTACTTCGGTGTTTTTCAAAATAGATTTATAGTGTCTTGATCAACGTGAATAATGACAATAATTATTCGGGAGATAGTCCCGTGTCTTTTACTCTTGTAGGTGTGAATAAACTCATAAGGACAACATTGATACGAGTAGGTTTAACCAATTGGAGTACGGTCGATTCAGATGTGGTGATCGATAAAAGTTCAATGTTATTATCTATTGTACAACAAGCATACGAATGTCTCTCTCAAATAAGCTAAGAAGAAGTGTGTTCAATATGAAGTCGGAAAATCTTCGCATGGAATGCTAGCGAAAACTGCGCATGACCTGCAACGTCTTGATCAACACGCATATACTTCTAAACTGACAATGACAACAAGCATTTGGCAAGACAACTCGTGTTTTGTAGGTGTAAAGGAAGTCGTAGGAATTAAAGACAATTTTGATAAAAATAGATTTGACCAATTAACTTGCTCCGACCACCTTGTCGTCATCCTCCTGCCCCTCCTCTTCCCTTTGCTTCGACCACCTTGCCCCAGCGTCGACCTACCTCCCCATGTCATTGTTTTGTGCCCTGTGTTGACATTAGGCCGTAGACCCACAACCGCCGTTGATCGAAACGCCTTCTCTGTCGCCGACAACCTTCCCCTTAATTTGTCGTCGTCGACCTTCATCCTTCTCCGTCGTCGATCGGTTGGTGGGCCGGCTGGTGGGTGCAAATATTTGGGGGGTATTTGATTTTTTTAGGGTATTTGATTTTTCTCTTTTCATCGGGGGTTAGAAATGAAAGGATAAATTTGAAATAATACATAAAAAAGTGCATATTTTAGTAAAATTGAGTGCGGGATTTAGCAAAATCTCTAATCAACCGGACTCATTTCAATCAAATTATTTCTCAAAAAAAGAGGGCTCACATCACATGATCATTCACCTTCCCTGTGCCAAATGCCAATCAATCTCGTTGTTTTCATTCTGTTATATTTCTTTTGTCAAAGCGTCTCCCTTGTGACGGGTCGGATCCTTGTGACGGATAATGTCACTCACAAAACGAACAGGGGGGACAAGGTGAGGGCACCCCCATGTGCTTTCCTCTCTCCTCTCATGGGCATTTTATGAGACAAAAAGGTATCCGTCACAAGCTTGTGACGGATACCTTCCGTCACAAATGAGAATTTGCCTTCTTTTGTAATTTAAGAGACAAACACTGTAATTAATTTGTACCATAAATTTATCTTTGTTTTTCTCTTGCCTACTCTACAGTCTACTCCTTCCTTAATCACTTTGCAATTTCGCAAGAGGGCCGTTACTTGAAATTTGTCGGCTATATATTCTTTAATATCATAATTTAATAAGATTATTGTATATCATACAACGATCTATTACGACTATAAATTACAAATTTCATTTAAAATTATCCCAAATTTAAACAATACTCATCATATCACAAATTCTCATTGAAGACGTGTACTATCTGTTACAAACCGAAAACTGATAGTGTCTCTCCCACAATATGTAATTCATCCCCTATTTACTAAAAAAATAGGTGAATCTAGAGATTTTCCCGCTCAAATTATTTAACCTATAAATTGGGCCTAATATTTTTGGATATTTTATATAAATGTGGGTCTTAAATATGCTCTGTAACTATTATGCGTTAGTCTTTATAGAGAAATGTATCCTACCAATTATTCTGTACTATTATACATTTTACGTGTGATGTATTGTATCATATATCGTCATACTACTATATATTTTACTAATATTTATTACTCCGTATCAAATGCTAACCATAAATGTATTTAATATTTTAGAATTATAGACTATAACATTAAGTTTATTTAAAAAGTTACTCTAATTTTTACCTCTTAACAATAATCATTAATTATTATCTTTTTTAAATAAAAAAAAAAAAATTACCTCTTAATACAACACTAAAATATAAATTAATGTATTTTTTTTATCTTTTATTACTAATCATTAATAATTTTAGACTATTATATTAAATTTAATGTTAAGTTGCTAAATGTTAATTCGTATATTTATTTACAATCAAAAAATCATGCATTTGCACGGGATATAAACTAGTATAATGACTACAAGTATGTGATAATTTTGATACGATATAGTATAAGACGAACTCTAATAATTTAGATATTTTATCTTTTAGATATTCTCTCCAAACTCCAACTTTCTCCCAGAGGCTAGAGTCCTTTCACAAACAATTTCTCAGTAAAACAAATTATATTTTATTTAAATGGATAACAAATGCAAGTTGCTAGAATATACCCAGTATAATTTTACCGATTTGTAAAAAAAGAAAATAAGGCTGAGAATCGGTCCAAGACCAGACCGAAAATAAAAATTTAGTGGACCGAAAACCGGACCTAAAACTTTCGGTCTTGGATCGGACCGAACCCGAAATATTTGGTCTGGTCCGGTCTTAGACCGAAATGGACCTAAAAATAGTTTTTTCACTGTTTCATATACGATAACATTTTAATTCCGCTAAATAAAATGCATTTAAATAATTAAACGACGTTTGTTATGAAAATCATTGACAATACTAATTTATTATGTCTTTGGAAGATAAAATGTTAATTTCGTTCATAATTTTTTAATGATTAATCTTTAAAACATGAAATTTGGTCCGGACCTAAATTAACCAGTCTTGGACCGGACCGAACCGAAGACCGAAACTTGGAAAAACGAGGACTGAGGACAGACCAAAATAATTCGGCTCGGGTTTGGTCCACACCAAATGGTCCAGTCCACACCAAAAGAGACTATCCGTAACACTGCTCTTCAATCTTATGCGTATTTATACTCGATTTGTCCCATTTATTGATAAAAAGTTATCTGTATATATTAGGTTAAATTAATCATATATTTTATTACTACGGATTACATTACGATTTTATTTTAAAATTCGAGTCAAGGACGTTTTTCTTTACATATTTACCAAATCAAAATTATTATAAGGAATATTTTTTTTATTTTATTTTTCCCATGCAAGCTTTAGCTTCATGAGTTGTATGCTAAAGATTTATGATCATAGTTGTGCTAACATTCGCTGTCATTTCCTTAAATTAATAATTAATAATTAATAATTAATAATTTCCTCTATATTTTCTCAATTATTAATTCTATTAAATTTCTCTCTCTTCAAACTCCTTCATCTCCATGTTCTTCTTCCCTCTTCATTCACCTGTCACGCTTGATTACCCCATTTATTATTTTGTCGTTTACATAATCACACTTATTTAATATTAAATAAATAACAAAAATAATAATAGAGGGGGGACAAAATATTTAAAAAAGATTTGATTTTGATGTTTATAATTTACCCTGGTCCATTATTATAAATTATTTTCTCAAGGGTTTTTATTTATTTTATTTTATATTTTTGCAATATTTTTTTTTTAATTTTTTTTTTCCTATAAATTATCTCTCTTCTACACATTGCACATTTTTTTGCAGAAGTTGTGACCACATGAAGATGCTAGTAAGTATGTTTTTTGATTTAAGGGTATGACAATTTCTTGAATTAAATGTTATTTATTTTATTTTCCTTGATTTTTGATGTCAACAACATTACCCGAGTGCCTCAATAGTTCCCGCAAATTGTGGGGACAAGGGGTCGGATGTATGCAGCCTTACTCTTGTGTTAGCAAAACAAACTCTTGATTTTTGATGTAATTAGTGTTAATTAGCAGATTTCATGATCTGGGTTTGGTGTAATTTGATGATTTTGAGTAGATCCTTTGTTGCTTGTGATTGAATTCTTGTTATTTTAGTTGAATTTTACTCAATTTTTGCAGATTTTGTGAATTTTTTATGGAGTTATGTGTTTTTGATCTTGTTTTTGTTTTGGCTGTAATTAGAATACACAAATTCTTATTTGTGCCGTCTCATAGCCGATTTAAATAATGTTAAAAGTATGGGTTGTGAGACGTCGTAGGCTTGTGACCGTCACAGCCAGAAAAGCGGTAAAGAATAATGTACACTGCTATACTTTGTTTTCTGCCAACTATCTTTGTCATATTGTACTTGCTTTTGAATGTACTTGATTTTGAATGTACTTGATTTTTTGTCAACTTGCTTGTTTGGTGTGCATTGTTCTTCTGATGTAATTTTGGTAGTAGTTGCTAATAATTTACGGTCGCCTGGTTGTTATAGGTGGTGTTGCTTCTGCTCTCCGTACTCGGCAATGCAGTAGATGTTATTGGAGGGGAGAACAAGGATCAATGCGAATACAAGCCGCAGTTGGATCCTAGACCGCATAGTGTATCCATTGTGGA
>VHZZ01000012.1:340868-351650 GCA_009801015.1 Silene noctiflora
GTAATTCCTAATTGTGCGATCCGTCGTTTATGGAACCCTTGCATCAATAATCAATATTGATTAATATTGATGCTGAATGGTAATTCCTAATTGTGTGATCCGTCGTTTATGGAACCCTTCCTGACTATATTATTATTTGTGTGTGTTTTGATACTGGACTAGGCAACAATGGGACTATTGACGGCCAAGGATCATTTTGGTGGGATGCCTTTCTCTCTGATACATTGAATTACAGTCGTCCTCATCTCGTTGAGATTGTGGATTCTGTTGGAGTCGTGGTTTCAAACTTGACATTTTTGAATGCACCTGCATATAATATCCGTCCTGTCTATTGCAGGTATCTTGGTCAACTTTTTTCATTATTTCTTGATTATGAATATAGTTTCTAAAAAGATCTTGAAAGTACTTTTACTTCAATTGAATGCAGCCATGTATTAGTACAGAATATTTCAGCTTTTGCTCCGGCGTCATCTCCTCACACAGTCGGAATTGTCCCTGGTTAAGTTTCTATCCTTGCTTTATTTATCTGGTTAAGTCTCTTTTCATTTATGCTTTTAATTTCAAAAGTCGGGTTGTTTTTTGAAACTATGAATTCAGATTCTGACTAGGTATAACTGTGAATTCAGATTCTTCCGATCATATGTGCATAGAGAACAGCAACATAAGCATGGGTTATGATGCCATATCCCTTAAAAGTGGGTGGGACCAATACGGCATTGCTTACGATAGGCCGACTACTTACATCCACATTAAACATGTCCAACTTCAAGCATCAACCGGTTCTGCCATAGCATTTGGCAGCCAGATGTCCGGTGGCATTTCCAATGTTCTTGTTGATGGTATCCATATAAGCAACTCTGTCTCAGGTATTGAGTTTAGAACTGCCATTGGCCGAGGCGGCTACATGGAAAAAATAACTGTCTCTGACGTCGTGATTGAAAATACCCACACCGCGTTCAACGCTAGCGGGCAGTGGACCAATCACCCAGACGGGGAATATGACCAAACAGCTATTCCTGTTTTGGGTCAAATTACCTTAGAAAAGGTGGTTGGCTCTAATATCACAATTGCCGGTAGTTTCTCTGGAATCGAGGAATCTCCTTTTAAGTTCTCACTCTCGGATATCTCCTTGGCTCTCAATTCAATCTCTACAACTCCTTGGCTTTGCTCCAATGTTGTCGGTTCTTCTCAGAGCGTCTTTCCGGAGCCTTGCCCCGAGCTCAAAAACTCTTTATCCATCCAAAATTCTGATGGTTTGGTCTCTTCTCTATAAAACCTATTCATCACAAACATAAAAAAAGACAGATTCTTTGAAAATAAGCTACAAGTTCAATTATATTTATTTGGTCATTATTTTTATCTTATTGCATTCTTGCATGTTACATTAGTGTACAGCTTCATTTCTTCATTCTTGTGTAAACAAATTTTTGGTAGTGATGACAGAAATTATTATTATTAGTATTAATATACATTGCCTGTGTATTTTCATATTTTTCTCAGTTTTTTGTTTCTTTCTTATTTTTAGCATTTGGTAGAAAAAACATTCATTAGTCATTAGGTGAGACCAAGCTGTTAAATATCAGTTGAAACCAAGGATTTGAAGACGGGCACTATCCGTCACAAGCTGAAGACGGATAATGCTCCTCTCACAATATGCAAGTGACACCAGTCATAGGGTGCTCCATTTCCCTCATTTGCCTTTCCACTCGCTTTATTATGAGAGGGATACTATCCGTCTTTAGCTTGTGACGAATAGTGTCCGTCACAAGTTAGACGCTTTGTATGTTTATTGACAAACTCTTCAATAAGATCGTTCTATGCTAGACCGTTGTACAACATATAATAACTCGAAAACCGTGTTACCCGACTCCAACACGAGTGTCGTTTCTGACACATGTTGAGTGTCGGATAGAACTATTTTGTATGATTTTTTCAATTTTTTGTTTGAAAGTGAAGTGTCGTGGCGGACGCACGACACGACACGACAACAAAGTGCAGTTTCCGAGTAACATAGTTATATTATGCTATTATAAATTCGTTGTATGGTGTACAACTATCTTATAGAAGGCCGAGAAGTCTAAGCCTCGACCGTATTGGCCGTAAAATTGGATTCAGATGATGATTCATGTTAGCCGACCCTAAACCGTGTTGGGACAAAAACATTGTTGTTGGGTTGTTGTAAGAGTGAGTTGTCAGGTTTTGGCATTATTAAGGGAGGTGTGAGCTGTTAGTAGTACACAAGTATGACTTTAAGTCAAGCAGATTGTCAATTCTTGTCTGCACTAAAAAAAGGCATGGTGTCAAACATTCCAAGTGGAATCCCAGGTAATCTAATTATGTAATGCCTCTCTTTGTATTCTTACCTAATCATTGGCATCCTATTCTATTCCTTTTTCACTTTTCATTGTTTTTTTCCTTTTATTTTTATGTTCTTATTTTATTACTAGCATGGATCCCGCGCATGCATGCGCGATATTTATAAATGCTTTATTTTATAGTGCATTATTTATATATTTTAAAATTGACAAATCATTAATTTTTCATATTTTAATATGATAATAGAAAATTTAAATGGAAAACTAATCAAAAGAATGGAATAAAGTCATGAAATTTGTATTTTAATGAATATTTTTACCATAAAACTAAAGATTTCAATTTATAAATTTTCTTAAATAATTTTAATGAATTTTTTGTCATGAAATTAATAATTTCAGTTCATAATTTTTTTATACGAATTAAGTACGTATTAATTTTTTTTTTATGCGAAACTAATAATATCAGTTGTAGGGTTTTCATATTCGAATTCTTAGATTTATTTATACCAGTTTTGTTTTATTTTTGATTATAATTTAGTTTAAAAATATTATAGTGATTAAAAGTTTAAATCTTAATTAAAAGATAATGATTAAAAAAAATAATGTATTGTTTCCTTATTTAATCGGATTCTTTTTGGAGGGAAAATTTTTTAGAAGTTTTATTCTCTTAGTATATAGGAGATTCTATTTTTTTTTTATATACCGGAAATTGAATCGAATCATTTGGAGTAATTAGGATCGGTGTCATTACGATTAGTATTATATACTCTGATAATATTATACTAACTAATTTCTCTCAATATGTTTACCAAACACGGCCTTTGTATTAATTATTTTCTTTTTATATTTTAGTTCGTCCTTTAATTTAGTGTTTATATTCGATATGGATTTTTTTTTCCCAAATCCTTATATTGTTTCAATTTTACCTTCCTCCTAAGTGAAAAAGGTGAAAATGGGGAAATCATAGTTTGAAGGTCGAAAATCGTACTCTAATGGATGATACATTTAAAGGTGATGGTTGATGCCCAACTATTATAAATATTCCTATTACGCTCCCTCACTCAAATGCCCATTGGGCTTGAAGAGTGGTTAGTGCACATGCTCCACCCGTACCATGTGCTGAAGTTCCACTTCGTGAGTTTTTGAGGAGTTTTGAGATTGCCAGGATTCGAACCCGTGACCTTCGGTCACACTGACTCTGATACCATGATAGATGAACCATCTCAATCAGATGGTTGAGGCCCAACTATTATAAATATTCATATTAGGTAGTAGTTTGTTTATGAAGCTATGGAAATGAGCTTCCTTAGTTTAGTACTCCGTAGTAGTTTGTTTGTGATGCTTTGGAAACGAGCTATAATCTCGATTAAGATGCTCGAACAACAGCAATAACAACAATGCTGGGAAGTTAACAGAGCTATCTTTGTAGAATTTTACAAGCTTATAAGTTCGTTCATGCTTGCTGTGCAGTGTGCATCAGTGCATAAACCTTGTATTATATTTTCCTGAAAACTTAGAATAGGGAAAGTAAATTTACATATTGCGGACCTGAATTGTTCAATCTTGCAATCTGCTGTTAGTAGATGTATATCGAAGATTGTGGGGTTTGCAATTCTTGGGAACTTGTAGTTGTGTAGTGAACTCTCTCCGTCTCAGACTCTAAGTCATTTTTGGAGCGAGGAGTCGAGCTAATAAATAAAGTCGGAAGTATTAAGGGCAACCCAGCTGCGCTCTTGCTGGATATTACATCTACAATTAGATAGTTGTTCATTGTGAAATCATTGATATTGTACAATCGCATACTGGATGTGACTTTCAGCTGCATTGCAAAACTTACGTCTCTCTGAGCTGAAGTTCTGTAACGAGGTTGAAGCCTTGCTATTAAGAAACTATGTTTTGCGTATTAGAATACTCCTCACAAATAATAAAAAAAGGTAAACAAATGATAGGAGAAGGGGTATTATAGTATGCTCTCTTGTCCCATGGAACTTAATGCTACACTGGTTGCTGCTAATGATAGAAATCCCTTTTCCTTTTACTTTAGTATGATGGTTGTCTTTACTAAACGCGATTCCTATCTTATAACTCGCTTACAGTGTCACAAAGAATATAAAAGGTAACACATCCATAATATAATATCCGTCACAAAGAATAATTAGTTTCAGGAAAAACAAGGTAATCTACAAATAATGTATTGTTTGTATGGATTCTTCTTTGGCCACAAGCCAAGAATCCGATTCCTTGTTAACAAATGTCCTCACCATTAGCTTTTCAATGGAGGAACTTAAATCGACAAAGAAATACGGTGTATGATTTACCTCTGCAATGAAATTTATGTTATATTCCTATACTATTGTACATGAATTTGGATTCTCATCACTGAATATAGAAGGGACATTCCCGGAACTAGAACTATCATACTGATATGAATCCGTATCATAGTAGTAGTCTGTCCGATGGCGTGGTGTGTATCTTGGTGGTGATTGAGCATAATGATATTGTGTGACCGAAGGAGCCGGTCTGTACATATTGTAACTCTGAGTTGCATATACTTGCTGAGGTGGTTGCTCATGGTATACTGCTCGAGGTGGTGGTGGTGGTGGTGGTGGTTCGTGATAATGAGTTGGGGGTGACGGTGGATCATGATAACGAGCTCGAGGTGGTGCTGGTTCATGATAACGAGTTCGAGGTGGTGGTCGTTCATAATAAACATCTCTAGGTGGCAGACCTGGCGGTTCATGATAAACTGGTCGAGTTGGTGGGTCATAATATGGAGGTTGAGATGATGGGTCGCTGTAGACAGGTCTATACCGCTCGTGGTAACCAGGTTCGTGATAAACTGGCCTGGGCCGTTCACGATAACCAAAACTAGGTCCAGGTTGACTGCTCCATGGGTTACCGTAGTTGTCACGGTATCCAGGGCCGTATCCATGTCCATATCCATATCTGCGACCATTGTCGTGTGGGTTGTGGTATGTCACATGAACCTCCTCTTCCTCGTCAGCATCTGATGGTCCTGGTCCTGGTCCTGGTCCTGGTCCTGGTCCTGCAGAACCTGACGGCTGGCTTGGTTGCATATCAGCTTGTGCGGGTGGATGGTTAGATTCCTGCTGTGGACCTTGACCTGGTGGATTTTCTGGCGGTTGTGTTGGGGGAAGGTGGTCATTAGGTGGCTCTTGTGACGGAGGAGGAGGAGGAGGTGGGGCTTCTTCTGATCGTGGAGGTTCTGCAGGGTGAGCATCCCCTGGGACCGATCCCTCTGCAGGCGGAGCTTCTCCTTCTGGTGGTGGTGCTCCGCCATCTTGTATGGGTTCTGTAGGCTGAGAATTCGGGTCAGGTACTTCTGTGTGGGAACATAATGTAGCAACTTTCCGGACTTTCTTTATCGCTTTCATGATTCTTTGAGGATCTGCTCGTCCGATGATCGTTAACTTCTGCTGTGGGAAGTCAATGTAAAGTTCATGTATCCCTGCAACAAGTACAATTCAGTATGAATTCCGTGTTCTGTACAGCAAACTCATAACCAAGAAGATTATTATGAGACGGAGGAAGTAATAAACTTGCCATTTAACCCGTGTAAAGCCTTCTTAATTTTCTGCACGCATCCGTTGCAATCCATCCTGACATGTATCTCCGTGATTCGAGGTCTCTGCATTTTTATAGCAGAAGAACTGAGAAAAGCTTAGGCCAAAAGTCGAGGCTGAGATTATAGAGCCATACCTCAAATTCCGAAGCCATGTTGCAGGAAGACGAGTAAGGAGATGCCGAAAGCTAGGCTTAAGGGCCGGGGGTGAAAATTTGAGAAAGAACAGGTTGCATTATATTTGTATTTGAAGAAGGAATATTTAAAAGGTTAGAGGTGGGACAAATCGGACAATGAAAGGAATAACTTTTAATAGATGATGAGGCCTTGGAAAAGAGATGTAAAGTTGTACGTAACGATTTCGGATCGTAAATGACCCGGTCGAGTGAATGGCCAAGTTTACGACTTCCAAATCGACTTTTTGTGAGGGGAAAATGGCCCGTGTAACTAATTTAATAAAATCGAGGGAGTATATGAGACGATAATTGAGAAAAGCCTTACGAAAAAGAAAGAAAAAAATATCGAGTCGGTTAATATGAATTAATAGAATTAATTATGTTAATTAGGGAATCAGCCACCCCAAAAAGAAAGATGGAGATATGTTGGAGGAAAATATAAATATCAAATATTTTACATGTAGTGCTCAAATTTTAGTCAAAGTAGCTTTTTAAAGAATCCTTTTATCAAATGAAAAGAAGAGTTCACATTGAAAAAAAGAATATATATCGGATGTATTACCTCAGATTTTATTTGTTTTTTAGCATACGTGTATTTTTTCTGAGTTTATTACCTTAAACTTTATTTGTTTTTGAGCATATGTCTATTTTTACTGAGCTTATTAGAGTTTCGAAGTTAGATTCTAATTTTTTTTCGTCAAAACTCAAATTTAACTAATTTTTTGAACGTAATGTTTAAGTCAATGAATTCAAAAACTTTATAGTAAAACTCATAATATTTAAAACAAAACTCAAAAACTTTATTATAAGGTTCAAAAACCATATAATTGGTGGTAGTAGATCGGATGTATAATCTACTTACTGATTCACATTGCCTAATGCTTGGATTTGCTTTAATTGTGATTTTTTTAAATAATATTCCATAATAAAAACAAGGCAAATTGCACCATAAAAGGAGCCGGGTTTACGCAGCCTTAATCCTGTGTTGATCCAAGATAAAACTTGAGTTCAGACCTTGAGAATTACATTGAAATGGATATCAAGTATCAACTCGGATGATTCTCTTGTATTTTTTGGTGTAAACCATCCGGTTTAATCCGGATTCGAGCCGGGTAGGACCACTAGTGCGGTAAAGCTCTCCTCATGAGTTTCAACACTGCTGCGTTTCCAGGGCTCGAACACGAGACCTTTAGTTAAGCTAGAACAACCCCTTGTCAGTTGATCCGGATTCTCTTGTATTACATTGTGTACAACATCCTCATCTGGTTGATTGTTCCTCTATTTTTGAGCCATTTATCGACAATGTATTGCATAAATTATCTCAGTCTCAGCAGCCTCTTACTCGGTTTAGACTTCGTTTGGCCGGGAACAGAGAAAACAAAGAAATGGACTACCCCAAGGAGCACGAATGTAAGCAAGCTTGTTTCCCTAACCCTGAAGCCACCCATCTTTATGCATGGATATCTTACCCGTTAGCCCATCGTGGCCTCAGGGAACTTGACCTCTGCTTTCATGTATGGAACTCTTCTGAATGTAAGTTTCATCATTAGAGGTGTTGAGGCTTGATATCAATCTTATTTACATTCCCTGCACAAAGATACCGAGGGCATCCAACTCGTGTTCTATAATATATTCTTATTTACATTCCCTGCACTCGATATTGCTGTGTGCAACCGCAGTCTCAGCGTTAGATTTCTGGCAGTTGATCGTTCTTGGTCAATGATGTTCCTCGTCATTTAGTGTTGTTGTTCAGGTGCTGGCATGCTGCAGTCGTCTTTAAAGACAGTATACTGCCTGTGCCCTGTTCATCCTGACGAATTTTCATCGTTATATAAGAATGCATCAGAATTCAGAAACGATTATTGTTTTCCGTTGTCTGATCTTCTCAATGATGAGGCATTTGCCTGCTTATAGGATGAATATTCAAGCAATTTAGTACCTCACGTCAACCTTCCGATATTAATGTTGCGTATAAGATTTCTTCTTTCAGCAATCCCGTCTCACGGCCTAACGGAAGGAGGAGCAACTGATATGAACCAGTATAGTTTTAACGCCGCAAAGACTGTAAATCGTAAACATTGTGTTTCTGTATCTTATATATGCAACTGCATTTACCTCGTACGTACCATGAGCACTTAGATCAACTGGCAAGGGGTTGTTCTAGCTTAACCAGAGGTCTCGTGTTCTCGCTAATGCAGTAACGGCCTCATAGCTCGTCTAGTGACATATTCATCTGGATATGGTGGTTCTTAAATCAATCAGTACTTAATTTATCGAACTTCATGACAAATATCAATCCTTTAAGGCTTTGATTTCATAATACTTTCCAATTTATAGGAATTTATTAATTATTTTTTTAGAATTATTTGGTTTCCTAAATCCAACCAAATTATATATTTAATATAAATAGACATATTATCAGGACTTGATTTCTTGTACCTTTTGTAACATTCTTCTTCTTCTTCTTCTTCTTCTGCTTGGCAATGAATTCTTTTTTATGTGACTACCCATACTTAGACCTGGCAAAAATAACCCGACCCGATTAACCCGACCCGAAAAGGCTGACCCGAGACCCAAAACGACCCGAACTACATCAATCGAATGTGACCCGAACATGACCCGAGCTCTTGACCCGTAACCGAGCTGACCCGAAAATGACCCGTTCTGAAACCATCCCACCCGAAAATGACCCGATAAAACATAACTTTGAAGTCTCTAATTGAATCGAAAAGACTTGAAATGGCTTTTTGTCTCTAATTCATTGACCCGAAAATGACCCGATCCAAAATAACCCGACCCGGTTACCCGAAACTGACCCAACGAACAAACCCGAAATAGACCTGAAACCCGAAATGACCCGAAATCAATGAAAGACCCGACCCGAACCGACCTGAACTGGCCTGACCCGAACCCGACCCGTTGACCCAATTTGCCAGGTCTACCTATACTCCGTCCGTCTCAAATATTTGACCTATTTATCGAGTTTTATCACTTTAGAGAAATAGACAAGACTAAAATAATCAAAATGGACTAATTTACTTTGGAGGCCCAGGCCCATATATGACAATAGCCATATAGTGATGAACGATCCAAAATGAATGACTAAATCAGCATATGGTCCTTCACTGCTTCCACAAACGAACAAGAAACGAACAGTCCTGTGGCCCACTGATCCAATAAGACAGTAACACGTGTAAAATAATGCGTCTAATGGGATTTTTTTTATTGTACTTGAACACGATTATTTTCATAAGCTTAAAATGAATTAAATAAAACGGAAAATGCACGCGATAATCTTGAGGTTTGCTTTTTTGCCCGAAATGCCCAATTTTTTTATCCGAAAAACTTTAAGAGGTCATAACTCGTGTTTACGAGTTCAGAAAGTGATAATTTTTTTTTTTTCAAATTGATCATCTTTCCGAGAACTACGACTTGAAAAAAAAATTGTTGAGTTTGGAATTCGTGACCAAGAGATATGGTCACTCAAAGTTTGTTCGGTCGAAAAAACTTTGACACGCAATAACTCTTAGCCACGGGATCCAAATACGATAATTTTTTTTTTGAAATCGTATTTCTCGGAAAGATGATCGATTTGAAAAAAAAAATTATCACTTTCGGAAATCGTAAGCATGAGTTATGGCCTCTTAAAGTTTCCCGGATCAAAAAATTGGGTATTTTGGACAAAATATCAAATCTCAAGGGCACCGCTTGCATTATCCGTAAATAGAATGAATGAAAGACAAGTAAAATACGGTATAATTAGACATATTTTAAATTTAAGACGGTTTCGTTAGTCTTAAAAGAGATCAACGGGCTCTATTTATATGTTAAACATATTCTTAGATTTTTTTTTCTAATTAGGTAGACAGTAAATTATAAAGATTGTATACTTTTTTTAAAAGAAGTATCGTCAAGACGAGTCAATTTTTAGATTCTTAATGAATTCGTGATGGTAACTATTGTTTTAATTAATCTAAACCATTAAGTATGTTTACTAGAACTTGTCTCAAATCTTTCAATATTCTTTAAATTAGTATAATTAAACATTTAATTAAACATTTGCTTCATCGTATTTTAAAAAACCAATAACAACTCAATTATTAACGCATTTAATTTAAAAATGGGACTTTTAATATTGTATGAAAATACAATGACCATCGAACATGATAAGACTCGTAAACAGGACAACACTAAGCACATACCGAACAAGTCATGGTCCGAATGAGTTTTTTTGGAATAAAGTAAGTACTCAATAACTTAATTAGGCTTTTAGTAAAAATAAATGATTTAAAATGTAAATAAAATTGCTATTCTGACCCTAAATATAATTTGAACTTATATTGCGAAAAATTAAATCGAGTTTGGTATAAAAGTACCTTTTCAGGTTTCATCAAAATCAGTTACCTTTTCAGTTAGTTTTGCCAAACATTTTTAGGCTCTGTTTGGCAAGGTATTTCAGGTACCTGATTTGGTCAAAGTAGCTTATTTGACCAAAATTCCAGGTACCTCATTTGTTTGTAAACGTTTGACAAGTAGCTTATTTAACCAAATAAACTACCTGAAATGAAATGCTACCTAGAGTAGCATTTGAGATTTCAGCCTTTCAGGTACCTATTTGATTTGATTTTCCCTTTTTACCCCTTAAATTTATACTATTAAATAATTATCATATCCTTTTACGTCATTTCATCAAAATCAGTTACCTTTT
>VHZZ01000012.1:375351-408307 GCA_009801015.1 Silene noctiflora
TTTCAATAACAAGGCTCGAACGTTATATGTCAAAATATTTGGTAAATCAGTGAGACATTTGATATGTGTGATACTAAAATATATTCATTGATAAATATTTTTATAAAATATGAGAAATATCTTATGTAATCATACAAGTTTGAGCTGCTCGCGAGCTTTTCGAGTCGAGCCGGCCTTTGCTCGGCTTGATTCGTTAAGCTCTCGAGCCGATTCCGAGCCCGAACCGAGATTTGACCGAGCCGATCTCGAGTAGCTCGCGAGCTGTCTCGTCTCATTAACACCCCTAATCTTATCTACCTACTTAAATATTACTTGACCCGTCTTCGGCTTGTGACAGATATGCCCGTCCTCAATTTATACTATGTCCATAAAAATAGTAGCCGCCTTTAATTTGAGAGTTTGGACCAAAAGAGATAGAAATAACATGGTAACAAATAATGGGACAGCTAATCTGATTGTCGTAACTCGTAAAATGATGATTCTTCAAATAATCTTAATTTCTGTAATTTGTCCATACAAAAAAGAAGAAGATAGAAGAAGCAAAAACAATCACAAAATGCATGGTGTGCATTCCAATGATTATTTGTGACATTGAACCTGACTCTAAATATTAACACAAATTCTTATTGAAAACGGACACTATCCGTCACAAGTTGAAGACGGATAGTGCTCCTCTCACAATATGCAAGTGACACCAAACATGGATGCTCTATTTTCCACTCACTTGTCCTCCCACTTGTTTTATTGTGAGAGAGACACTATCCGTCTTCAGCTTGTGCAGACGCTTTGAAATATTAAATGGTCGGAGCTCTCCTAAATAAATCACAACACAAACGTGCATGACAGCATGACGAGTTGTACTATTTACCTCTAAATTAAAAGAAATTATAAAATAGACGAATTACAGCATAAAACCGTTTTTTAAATGACAAAATACAAACAAAAAAATGTATAATGATCTAAAATTTGTATATTAGATTAGTTAATGACGACAAGATATGTTACCAGGTCTGAGTCAGACCCATATAGATGGAGGCGAGAGTCCCGTTTATAAATCCAACGAATTGATTTTGGGATGAAATTTTCTTGTACTTATAAACTTACTTTCTACTCTGTATGTATGGGTGCGGCCCAAACTCGGTAATGTAACTTATTAGTTAAACCTTTATTCATTACTATCAATAATGAGATATTTACGAGAACAAGAGCTAGCTCAAGTGGTAAGAGCTCTCTTACCCCAACCATTAAGTTGGGGGTTCGATTCTCACCCGCGACATAGTGTGCTCATTTGAACCATAAAAAAAAATAATGAGATATTTATGCTATTGTGATATTGCTATAAAAATCACTATAAAAATACAATCAATCTTACACGAAGTGACGTCTCACATACTTCCTCCATTGGGGTCTTGTTTGATTCGTCATTAAGAGGATATTAAAAATATATAACTTTTATAATTTTTGCAAATACGTAACTAACAATATTTAGCGCTTAAAACGCGCGTTGGCAAAAGTGAAAAAGTAAAGTGGTAGAGTGGAGTTGAATGGAGGAAGTATAAGATAGTGGGGGCTAATATTTTTTTTTTCTTTTACTTAATTTCAACTTATTTCAGTTTAGTTAAACTTTATTCAATTCAGTTCATCCTCGTTCAGTTCAGTTCAATCAGTCTAACTTTTCTCAGTCTAAAAGAACGGAGCCTAAAATTTTAGACACATACAAAGAAAATACATAGCACAATTACTCTATCGTCGATTCTGCGTACACGACTACTTACCCGATAATACTTGGGCGATTTATTTGATTGAGTTTGTACAAAAATCCAAGGCGGGCTAGGAAGATTAAATTCACGTGCAGCCGCGTTAAAGCAAGTACAGTCGATAAGTTAGAATTACTAGCCACGTTCAACTCGCGTCTCCTTCGCGTATCCTTCTGCTCTACTGTCATTTTTTGTCCTCTGCCAATCTCTCATAATTTCTTAGTTTTTTTATTCCACGTCTCATCATTTTCTCCCTATGTCGTTACAAAGCGTCTTGATTGTGACGGACACTATCCGTTACAAGCTGAAGACGGATAGCGTACCTTTCACAATAAAGCAAGTGGGAAAACAAGTGGATGGAAAATGGAGCATCCATATTTGGTGCCACTTGTATATTGTTAGAGGGACACTATCCGTCTTTAGCTTGTGATGGATAGTGTCCGTCGAATTTGTGATGTTATTTGTCCAATCCACCTCTTAATCTTTTATTTGTGACAACGATTAACATAAACAAATACTGTTATTAGTCTGCTAATATGTGGGAACCCACCTTATTAACAGATAAATCTATTTCCCTTTTCACCTACTTTTTCATCACATATTCTTATTGAAGACGGTGTTATCCGTCACAAACTGAAAACGAATAATGCTCCTCTTACAATATGCAAGTGACACAAGCTATGGGGTGCTCCATTTTCCTCCCACTTGCCTTCTGACAAACTTATGACATTAATCTTAAACATAAACTTCATATGTAATCAGTATAATCGCGTTTTCGGTGGAGGATCAAGGGATTTAATTGAATCCCTACTAAAAAAAAGATAACACTAATACAATATTTACATCTTTTATTGTTACAGAGATACTCCTTTTTGAACACCAACCACCATTGTGTGACGATCCTCAATCAAAAGCATCATACCCGGACCACAAAAATAAGGAGGGATGATGGTCTAATAGACGAGAGACAAATTAAAAAGACTAGTGGTAGTAGGATGGCGGTCGGATGGTAGTCTCGGATTCTCCAATTAGGGTATTGGTTATGACTGGTAAAACGTGGTTAGACCGTTCAAAGATGGTCAAAGGAGAACCATGTTTGAAGAAGGGTGGTGCAACTCTGATGGGTAAAAACAGAAGTGGCACGTGAGGTATTGGCAATGGGACGTGCCTGAGACGAAATTTGAGAAAGAAGTCTATGCCTAGCCTAAGTACAATACGGTTCACCTAGTCACGACAAGCTCGGGCACCCTCAAAAAGTAAAGAAATAAGGTTAAAGTGAAGAAATGAGTAAGACATGCCTAGCACAACACGACACGACACAGATGACATGAAAAAGACTGTGCATGGGCCGCCATAAACCACCTCCATGTGGCTAGACTGCGCCATTTTCTTCTCTAAATACAGTGAATCAACATAAAACCCGACCCGACACGATCCAACTTCATCGATCTATTATGATCGAGGAGGATTAAAACTCACTCAATTAATTCTCTTAACTTTGTCCAAAAAGTTTTAACCTTACACCAAAAGTAGAAAACATGTCGGTGGCTTTTGACTATTTTTACCAAACACCCCAATTATTTAATCACAAATACTCTTTATTATTTAATTATTTAATTATTTAATTATTTAATTATTTGATTTATTTTCTCCAACATTATTTAACAATAATAAATACTCCACTCCTCCTACACTCCCACACTCTCATTCTCTCCCACTTCTCTCTACCACTTCCTTCTCTCTCTAAAAATGGAAAAACGCCGGCGAAAACAACCACCGTCCACTCTCTCTCCTCACCGCAACAACCACCACCATACACTCTCTCTCCTCGCCGTGACACTACTCCTCCTCGTCATCAACCACCTCCCCACCACAACAGCCAACTTCCACGCCGTCGCCAACTACGAAGTAGCTTGCGAAATGTGCAACACTTGCCAACCCTGCCCTGTCGCGTACTCCTCTCCACCACCGCCGTCACCTCCACCGCCATCACCACCACCTGTGACTCCATCCGGCGGATGTCCTCCACCGCCGTCGCCGTCTTCCGGCGGTAGTAGTTCGCCATACTACTACTCCTCTCCACCACCGCCGTATACGCCTTCTACTACTCCTAGCTATTCATATCCGCCGCCGTCTGGCGGCGGAAGCAGTGGTGGAGGTGGCGGTGGATATTATTATCAGCCGCCGTATAGGTATGGGTCGGTCCCACCACCGCCGAACCCAATAGTACCGTATTTTCCGTTTTATTATCATAGCCCGCCACCGCCAAATTCCGGTTTTACCCCTCGTGTTAATTTCATTTTTCCCGCTTTTTTGGTTTTATTTGGTTTATTCCTCGTGTAAATTTTATGAATAGATAAATCAATTTGTCTCTCGTGAAACCGCTTTACACTTGAAAAAATATTTAAAAAACCCGTTTTACGTAAATTCTTGTAAGACAATGTAAAGCGGAATTATAAACAAAAAAATTGGTTAAAAAAAGTCCGTTTTATACAAATTCTTGTGTAAGACGACTTAATAAAATTAGTTGGAAACTTGGAGGGATAGAAAGGTAAATTTCAAAGAGGTGGAAAAGTTAGTTAATAGATCTGGTGATGAATTATTGAGCTAATGCCCGTGGTGAAATGACTAAAATGCCCTTAGCTCGGGATCCTAGGTGCGGAAAAAAAGGGAGGGGCTTTTTGGGCATTGAAAAAAGGAGTGTGATTCTCTTATTCAATCACATGGTCTGTTGGCAAAGCTTTGTAATTTGATGTACGATTATTATTACTGTTATTATTTACTTTTAATAATTTTAATTAGGGTTTAATTATGTATTAATTTAACTTTTATAGTAATTGTAAAACATTCAGATTACTATATATATATATATATTCGATATTTCATTATTTTGCTCCGGTGCATTCTATATATATTTGTCAGAAGCTCTTACTTAAGACGGATAGTGACATTCTCACACAAATGCAAGTGGGAGGCAAGTGGGTATATCCATTTTCCACCCACTTGTCTCTCACTTGCATTTGTATGAGAGGTCACTATCCGTCTTAAGCTTAAGACGGATAGTAATCGTCTTAAATAAGAATTTGTAATATTTGTTGTAGATCGCTTTTACCTGGTGTCGCTAGCACTTATGATTTGTAATAGTGATTGAAAGCATTCCGTAATAACTAAATTACGTATTAGTGTGCTTCCGATCAACATAATTCGACTCAAATAGTCGTTTCTTAAGATTTCGTGGACTGGTAGGTCGAGTCCGCTATTTATTTATGACGAAAAGATACTTAAAAATGAAACTTTACAGGAATAAAAATGGAATTTAATTTATGAATTAATAAAAAATGAAATCGTACCGTTGTTAGGTCGGCCATGTAATTAGGTATGTAGGACCTTGTGCATGAATGTTGCACTCACATTACGTTTTATCTTGTTCCATATCAGCCATTCGTTTTCTACTTGATTGTGTTATCTTGATCACACTAGTGTAAGCCACTATAGTAGGTATAGCTTGTTTGCATTAGGATAACCGACCGTCTTGTCTGTGACGGAATAGTGTCGTCACAAATGAAAATTTGTGTTAGGAGAATTACCATCTGCTCGTATAATTACCTGCTCGTCTTATCGTCTACATAATCTTTTGTATCTACATTATGGGGTCAATTGATGTTTACGTAAAGCAATTCAGAATGTCGGAGGACACTCGTGACGAGTTTCTTATTGTTATAAAGTAATCAAATTTCTCATCATTTTATAATATTTTTCGCTTATGTATACATCAGTACTCGTTTTTTTTGTTTTCAAATGAGCGTACTGAGATCAAATTCAGTCATGATTTTATTGTAATTTTGTATTACTATTTATAGTTGAAACTTGAAAGTGGCAGCGTGGGCATAAATCTAATCTAAAGTACTCTGCAAAAGCAGAAAAGCAAACCACAACCTTACCAGTTACCACTTCCGTTCAGACTTTTCTGATACTCGGACCAATTTATCGCAAATTCAATCTTCATTACAATCGCGATTTATAATTTATTAAATCGAATTGTATACATTTTTCAAATTATACATGACGGATTTTTGAAATTCGAAACGAATTCGGTAGGATGTACATACTCCTAGTTGTTACACAGTGCATCACAATAACCTATAGTGCCATGCTCAGCCCAGCCTGGCCCGCCTAAAGTAGCCGTTATTTTCTTCTTCTTTCTCTTCTTATTTTTTATTTTAAAAAAGAAACAAATATATATATATATATACCAAACCCGCCAGACCCAACCCGCCCTCCATTTAGTGCTTGGCCCGGGCTAGACAAACCAGGCCCAACCCACCCTCCATTTAGTGCCGAGCCTGGGCTACACCACCATAGCCCGGCCCATGTCCAGCCCGCACCGGACCGGCCCAAACACACAGCCCTACTAACATAACTACAAGAAGTATTGAGGTAGAGAGGTGTTGTTTTCAGAAAACGTGGCATGTATGGCAAATCATGTGTATTAAATTAACACAAATTCACAAATTCTCATCATAGACGGACACTATCCGTCTAAATCTTCAGACGGATAATGTCTCTCTCACAAAACGTAAGTGGCCGGATCGTGCAAGTGGGTAGGAAATAAATACACCTTATTTATCCTCTCATTTATATTTTGTGAGAGAGTCACTATCCGTCTTCAACTTTATAAAACCCGTTAAATTAAATTTGGCTGAATTTGAGAGCTATAGTATATCACTTACGTTTTGTCCATAAACCCACCCACCATATTAAAGGGTGGGGACCTAAGAGGTCTCCCTGTCAACTTTGCGTCGCCTTTTGTCAATTATTCCGTCGACCATGTGCCCAAAGAGTAGCTCCAATTATACACAAACGGAAGTATACAACACTACTCTTCTTCGCAGTGGCGGTTCTAATGGGGGTGTAGGGGTGCACCTGCATCCCCTTTGTTCTGAAATATTTACAATTTAGTTTTAATAAGATTCATAAAATGTCCGTAATGTAGTGGTTAGATACTTAGTTTTTATTGTTTTGGTCATTAGTTCAATTCCTATGGCTGACATTTTTGCACTTTTATCTCATTTAGCTATAAATTATGACTACAATGTTATTTAATGCCTACGTTTTAGTCATTCATTTCAGATTTGTATTAGTTATAAAATCGTTCTATTATTTTTGTTATTTTTTTTGGTAATTTCATCAATTTTTATATAAAATTGATGTTAAGGAAATCAAGAGTTAAACTTGTAGTTTTAATGCCGTGACTTTCAAATATCCTCTTATTTATTATATTTACGATAAAATATTAAATATATGTACTCAAATATCTATTGCAATTAATTAACATAAACAAAAATATCATATTATTGGATTACAGTTATTTRGATTATATTATAAACCGTACTCTTTTCACATTAAAGAGCTATATACTTATAAATTTATACAAAGTATTTTTTTTTTGTACCTACTCGAATTATTTGGATCAATTTTTTTTATTATTTTTTTAATCCCAAGAATTTTTGTGTTTAAATTTTAGTTTATGTCGCCGAAATCATTGTTAAGTTTTTGCACCCCTATGATGAAATCCTAGAATCGCCCTTGCTTCTTCGTCCAGCCTTCTAAAACGATCTCGGGTTTTAATGGGCTCGAGATTGTCTCGGAAATTTAATTATGTTAAACTCGTCGCTCGTTCATTTTAATTGATATATCGTACTATTACCTTAAGATTTTGGTTGAGATTGTTTTATCTATCGGTACGAGAATATCATGCATGTGCAACAAGTGAATAGAAATTATAAACGTAATTACATGATTATTGCATATCGGATACCAACCTGGCATAGTTAATGGTTTGTCTAGTATGATGTCCTGTTCATGTGCCTCACTTTTCATGCATTTATTTATATTTTATTAATATATAATTTCGTATGATCATGTCGATTTGGGTGTCCCAATTTATTTCTTCACATTGTAATTATAATTTAGAATTTAATTAAAAAATCATGATTTAAGAAAAGATAATAATTTAATAGGAAAATTTCGTTTATTCCCTTATGTAAGTAGATGGAGTTTGGAGGGAAAATTTTTGGTCGGTATAATTTTCCTCCTCACTACTTAAATAATCGAATAAACGTTACTCGTATGTAATTCCGTGTATGTGTACATATTCATTTTTCACAATTTCAGCGCGAATATTATCATTGTCCTCTTCGAGGTATCAAGTTAAACACGACCCGGCCTTCTAAATCAGGTCATCGGAGAGCAGAGATCTCCCTTCTCCACTGCTCCGAATTAAGTTCTGCTGTTTCGAAGATTGGGCGGCCCAGCTAAAGAACCGACGGACCGTTTGAACTAAATTTTTGATTGGGCCAAGTTTGAAAGTAATGGGCTGGATCATGTGTGTTAATTTTGGGGATTCAGGCCCAAACTGAGATGGAATCCTAGTGGATAATAATATCGACACACGTAATAGCTGAATACCAACCGTATGTCACGCACATTGGATACCATACATAAATGCAACTGTGTATAACGTATGTGGTCTACATTCTACAATAGCATGTCCCGTGAGAGACCGTCTCTCACTAATTTAGTAAGAGACATAATAGGAAAATAGAAAAAGTAGTGGGTCCGGAATGATCACAAATGATCAGCGTTCCTGTTTCATGAAATGCACATAATATCCTTCAAGTTTGACATTTTTTTCCGAAATACTCAATTTTTTATTCCGGAAAATTTTATGAGCTCATAACTCGTGTTTACGAGTTCATAATGTCGAGTTCCGAGCTCGTGACCAAGAGATATGGTTACTTAAAGTTTGTTCGGTCCAAAAAACTTTGACATACGAAAACTTCTAGTCACGGGATCCAAATACGACATTTTTTTTGTCAAATCGTAATTCTTAGAAAGATAATCGATTTGGAAAAAAAATTGTCACTTTCTGAACTCGTAATCACGAGTTATGACCTTTTAAAGTTTTCCGGAAAAAAATTTGGTGATTTCGAGCAAATTGGCAAACTTCAGAGTACCGCATGCATTATGCGTTATATTTAAGACTAAATCACTTTACGTAGAGACGTTATCACCAAAAATATTGAATTTATCGTAAAAGGTTCATTTGAAAAACACAGTAAAATATTGTAGACAAACTTAAATTCCGGTTTTAGACAATTGGAAGACATTGAGAACAAGAGCTAACTCAAGTGGCAAGAGCTCTCTTACCCCGATCATGAAGTTGGGGGTTCGATTCTCACCCGCGACATAGTGCGCTCATTTGAACCAAAAAAAAAGACAATAGGAAGACATTTCGCTTTTTTTTGAAGGTGAGGAGAACTACATCGTGCAATTTCATTGCTAACAGAATACAAACATCAATCTTGATTATTAACCCTCGTAATGGTGATCCTATGCAGATTGGCAAACAACCAGTGGTGGAGCTAGGGGGGCTAGCAGGGGCGGCCGCCCTCCTGGCGGTTGAATTTTTCGAAGTTTTTAGTTAAATTTTTTGAATTTTTTCCGAGTGTCCCTTATATTATTAACCATCCGCCCCCTCTAAAAATTTTCGCGCCCCTGAACTCAAATCCTGACTCCGTCACTGCAAACAACCATACGATATTTCGAATTTATATTGCTTTAATAGAGTAAGTAAGATATTGAATGAATTGCAGAAAATTTTAGGAAGATATTTCAAGTCAAATTCCCAACAAACTGATTTTAAAAGCACACGTTTGATGATAAATTCTGTGGATTTATTGCTGTCTAAACTCTAATTACTCCTTAACTTGCTGAATGCTGCTCACCTACACAACTCGTATTAAACTTTCCTCGTATGTCAACCAGGGTTTTAAATAGCGGTATCGGTCGCGATCGCGGTCGGGGTAACGGAGTCGCGGAATCGTCCCCGACTCGGCCATTACACTCTAAATCGCTGTATCTCGGTAATATTTATTTTACAAGCTTTTGTAGATATTTCATCATCTATTGACTATTTCATATAAATTTAAGATTAATTTTACTTAGGATAATTAATTTGACCAATGTTATACCGTTTCTAAGAGTTTTTCATTAAAAAACTTGGCTGATACAAGTTATAACTCGTTCATATCGGGTTCATAGCGGGCTCTATTGGGCCGAGTTGGCCAATACATGTTATAAATCGATCGTCTCGGCCGATACTTTCTTGTTTTCAATTTACCTGATACATCTCGGGATATCTCGTATCACCGGCCTCCGATACCGATACATCGCCGATATTTAAAACCATGATGTCAACCAAACGACTTATTACCTATCACAATTATCGGTCTAAATAATACGAGTATTTATCGTATGTACTCCATATCAATTAATTTCAATCAAATCAAACAAGAAAAAATTGCTCGGAATTAAATTAAAATGAAATAATTGCGAAAAAAAAAAGTCGGATTGTTGTCAAAATTCGAAATCAATACCATTAATCGTAATACTAATCCGAACTAATTAGATTAAACTCCGTAGTAATTAACTTTGATCACACATTACATATTACTAATCCCTACTACACACTAATTAATCACTAATTAAACCTTCCTTAATACCAAAAAGTCAATAAAAAAAAACCACAAGATTATTTATTTATATATATAGTTATATTACTAAAAAAAATCCTTAAAACAACGGAGATTTTTTCGGTCGCAAGCTTGTCACGTCTCACTCGATTTTTTTTTATTAAGCATAGACAGAACCGTAAGAAAGAGCCATTAAAAGGACAGCAGCTTGTTCTTCTTCACCTAATTTTTTCCTGATTGATCTTTTCCCAACCGTTGATTTATGCATCATCACTTCTCTACCAAGTGATATCAACCGTTGATTTAAGGACCCACCATTTCCATTTCCAGCTCTTATTTTATTATTATTTGATGATGACGTTGATGATGACGTTGTTGTGATTGTACTGTTACCACTGTTACTGCTTCCACTTCCACTACTCTTTTTTGTTGACGAAAATACCCTTACTTTCTTCCTGCTTCTTATCCCACATGCATTACACAGTGACTGCACCAAACAACAGAATAATTAATCCAATGAGTCGGGTTTAAAACCGTCTTATACAAGTATTTGTGAAACGGAAAAAAATATTACCTTTGGACCGGCCGGCCCACCTCTCCATAAAGGGGTTTTAGATGTTCCACAATCTAGGCATTTTTTTATGTTTTGATCATCTTCTGAAGTTGGTATTTCTGGGTCTGATCTCTGCATTATTAAAATCAAAATCATTAATATTTAATCAACGGAAAACAAATGATTAAGACGGATGAACAGAGGTAAAAAAAAAGTACTTACTTTGTTATCTAGATCCATCATGAAGGTAACTTTTTTTAACTTTTTTGAAATTCTAAGAAGAACCCAGATGATAGAATCAAACTAATCGAAATGGGTAGTGATTAGATTTTGAAAACAATGTTGAAATCAATAAACCCTAGAATTAATTTGAAATGAGGAGAAATGATTGATTGCTTGATCAAAAGGAAATGATGATCAAGCCGTTGGAGAAGTAAGTAAGTGATGAAAGCGGGAAAATTTTATGGGAAAATTTGGAGGTAAAAATGGAAAAAAAAAAAGAGGAAAATGAGAAAATATAAAGAGGTGAGAAGATGAAGGTGAGAGAAGAATATAAACCGACTTAAAAGGGTTTATGAAGAGCGGCGATTTGAAATAAAATTGGGGATTTTTTAAGAAACCCTAGCTCTTTATATTTGTGACCTCAATTTGGGTGTATGTGTAATGACTATTTTGTCCTTGATCTTGAAACTTTGTTGTGCTCCCGCCAAAGGGTGTGGTGTGAATTTTTGTGGTTGGGAGATTTTTGGTGTTTTGGCTCCATTTTCAAATTTTGGGTGAATTTTGGATTTATGGATTTGATGGATGAAAGCGTCTTGCTTGTGACGGACACTATCCGTCACAAGCTGAAGACGGATATTGGTGCTCTTATAAAAGGTAAGTGGGAGGGCAAGTGGGGGAGAAATGGAGCACCCATGGATAGTGTCACTTGCATATTGTGAGAAGGGCAGTATCCGTCTTCAGCTTGTGACGGATAGTGCCTAATGAGAATTTGTGTTGATTGATTTGGGATTTTTGGATGTAAATGTGTAGTGATTTTTGTGGTTGTTAGGTACTTGATGTGTTTAGTTATTGTTTGAATTTGGGTTTGAATTTCGAATAAAAAGTAAGTTTTGTGTTTGTATGTGAAAATCTCAAAATAATATTGACATGATAAAAAAAACGTATAAAAATACGTGGTTTTGGTATTTAGTAGCTATCGGATTTATTGTGCATAGTTAGAGTTAAAATAGAATAGTCTTGTGTCACATTCACATGAGAAAGATTATAATAACTAAGTAAAACTTTAAAATAAAACGTTTTGTTTATAAATAATCTATACATTTCAGAAATTATCAATCACATATTCTTAATTGAATAATACGTGAATGATTATCATGAATCATGATGTTTAATTTCGATCGATATTTCTTACAAGTATACAACTCCCTTACCAACTCTTCAAATAATTCATTTATTTTATTTTAAATTTACTTTAATTTGCAAAAAGTTTGAGAAGATGGGTTCCCGCCAAAGAACTTGGCATTAATTGTAAATTATAGAATTGTTAGGCCCCTTGAAAGGAAATTTATCTTTCTCAAAATAAACAAAAGGAAACTTATCAAAAACTCCCGCCAAAGCATTTGGTTTTGGCGCCAATTTTTGCGTTTGCACATTTTCCTAATTTTAGTAATGGAGGGAGTCTTTCAATTTACGCGCCAAAATTGATTACTTTGATATTTTGCTTGTTAGCTGGATTCAAATTTCTCGAGTTCGATTTTTCGGGGCTTCGTTTACCTGAGACTGAATTTTGCAGTATTATATATCGGAAATTTGAGGTTTTGAAGGCGGTGATTGGAAAACGATAAAGAAGTATAAAATCATAATAAGAAGGAATAAGTAAATCTAGAGAAAAACCCGCAAATTAGATGAAGCTAAAACATGAAACATTTATGAAAGTAGTAGGTCTTCCGAGAGACTGTCTCCCACTAAATTAGTGGGAGACATAACATGGAAAACTATAATTAAATAACTCCCTTCTTCCATCATGTGAGAGATCTCTCAATAACGCTTTTGAGAGACCGTTTCTCTAAAGTTTTTGTGTTATGAAAGTCATTGAGAAGTTGTAGTCAATGATAAAACCGGTCTTCTGTACCCAATCGACCCGAGCAGGACTATGAGTTCAGAGTTCCACCTTCCATCAGCTGGACTGAATCTGTCATAGTCCGGCGTCACCAATTAGATCCGATGAGCTAACAAGATATACAATACCAACTGACTGTAGTGGGATGGAAAAAGAATCCGGGAGTTTTGTATGAAACGGTCTCACAAAGAGTTGTGTATACTTAAACCATTATTCGGCCAGGAGATTCACCAGAAGTGCATCAGATTGTGCCTAAGCAGCCTCTTTCACCAGAAGGCTGGAATCAGCACAGAGGGAGATGGATGCATGGAAGAAAGATTGGAAACATGTTTTAACATTGCGAGAATAGATGGCACCGATTTGGAAGCTAAGGAATCAAATTGTGCTGGCCTGATTTGTCCAAAGGAATTTAACGTAATCATTGTTTCATCATAACATGATTGACGACATTTCAACAGCTAATGCAATAATATCAACCTGATCAAGGGGAAGATTTTGGCTTCCACCCGACAAAAGTGTGACAGATCGAGTTCATGTTGCATAACTTGCATTCCAAACTATCTATGGAATCCTCGGAATGCTCGTTCAGTAGAGCAAGCAGAAGAATCAATGCAGCGCGCCAGCGCCACAACAAGATCCCTGCATCTTGGAAGTCGATCACCAGCGACATGTCACAACGCTCACACTGCTTGAAGTTTCGATAATGTGAGGAAAGCGTAAGACTCTACAAACGTATAACCATGCAAAACTTGACAGCATAAAACAAACAAAAAGGGGTAATACTTAAATCCTGCAATCCCGTATGAACGTCAAACTGGACCAAAATTCACAAATATTCAAACTCAAGACACAATAAATTGCGTCTTGATTCCTTATCAAGCTCTTGGAAACAAATTTTGAGGAGCAACGGATGACACTTAAGACTTGTTATTTTAGGCCTGAAATTGGATAGCATAACTCCTAAACATTCCGACACGTGGTAGAAAAATTGAAAGAAAAGAAATGCTATAAACTAGGCTCGGCCACACGTATTAAAGGAGCAATTGAGGTGATGTAGGAACGAAATCAAATAGGGTACTATCTGAATCGACCCTGATATGTGATAGAAAAAACAGGAGAGAAATAAACTAGGCCAAAATGATCTCTCGAACGGCTAAAATTTAAGTGTCTAATTTAAGGTTTTCGTGATTTCGGGTTATGAACAAAAATCTCCGAAAATCGCACAGACAATTCCATGGATCAGATATAGTGGTCATGCAAATTTTAAGGAACAACTGAGGACATTTGAGGGCGTAGGTGTAAACCAGCCTCATCCGAAAAAAGGTAGTGGGGAAATTAGGGACGTCTACATCTTATATGGGGATGAAATCGAATAGAGTACCAACTGAAGAGTCCCCGAGCACATGGTAGAAAAAAGGTGGAGAAAAATATTTTTGGCCTAGTATGATCTCCCGAATAGCTCAAATTAAAGTGTCTAATACACGTTTTTCGGGATTTAGGCGCCCTAAACAAAATTCTCCAAAAATAGCAAGGACTTTTCCTTGGATCAAATAAAGTAGTCACACAAAATTTAAGGAGCAACGGAAGACATTTGAAGATGTCGGTCTGCGATAAACCTGCCTCGTCCCTAAAACGGATAGTCGGGAAAAGGGAACGTCTATTGATTATAATGGAGATGAAATCGAATAAAGTACTATCTGATGCAGCCCGGAACACGTGGTTAAAAAAAGGGAGAAAAAAAAAACTAGGCAAGTACAATCCCCCGAACCATTCAAAATGAGGTGTAATACACGATTTTTGGGATTTCAGAGTCACGGAACCATAGTCTCCGAAAATCGCACGAAATATTACTTGGATCAGATGAAGGGGACACACAAAATATAAGGAGCAACGGAGGACATTCTGGGTGCCGAAATGTGAGGAACCATCCTCGTCCGAAAAACAAATAGTTGAAAAAAAAGGACGTCTGTTGTTTATACGGGGATGAAATCGAATAGGGTAATTAATATATGACACAACCCAGAACACCTGGTAGAAAACCAGGAGGAAAAGAAACTCGGCCCGGTACGATATCCCGAACGACTGAAATTGAAGTGTATAATGCACGGTTTCAAGATTTCCCGTTCCACGAACAAAAATCTCCGAAAATCGGACACACAATTCCATGGATTAGATATAGTGGCCACACAAAAGTTATGGAACAAAGGAGGACATTTGAGGGTACCTATCGTCCAATAAACCAGCCTCGTATGAAAAACGGGTAGTCGGAAAATTAGGGACGTCAACTGCTTATATAGAGATTAAATCGAATAGGGTACCATCTGAAAAAACCCGGAACACGTGGTAAAAAAAATGGGAGAAAAAGAAACTTGGTCCAAACGTTCATCAAAACAACTAAAATTGAAATGTTTAATACACGGTTTTCGGGATTTGGAGTTCCGAAAAATCTCCAAAAAATGTAAAGATTGTTTCTTGGATTCCATCTTAATAAGAGATCCGGAGCACGTGGTAGAAAGAGCGGGAGAAAAAAAGCTTGGCCCAATACAAACTCCCGAACATCTCAAAACGAAGTGTCTAATACACCGTTCTCATGATTTTGTGCTACCGGGAAAAAAACTCCGGAAACCGCACGGACAATTACTTTAATCAGATAAGGTAGCCACACAAATTTAAGGAGAAACAGAAGACATTTGAGGCTACCGATGTACTATAAACGATCCTCGTCCGTATAAGAGATAGTCGGGAAAATGGGACTTCTACTGTAAAATGGGGATGAAATCGAATAAGGTATTATCTGAAGCGATCTAGAATACATGGTAGAAAATCCGAAAGAAAAAGAAACTTGGCTCAAAAAGATATTTCGAACAACTCAAATTGAAGTCCTAAAACATAAGAAATGAATAGTTGGGAAATTAGAGGGATGAAATTAAATAGGGTATCATCTGAAGAGACCCTGTACGCATGGTAGAAAAAGCGGGGAAAAAGAAACTGTGTCCTGTATTTTCTTCAAAACGGCTAAAATTAAAGTGTTTAATACACGGTTTCGTAATTTCGGGGCCCTGGAAAAAAAACCTCCAAAAAAATCAGGGATAGTTTTTTGGATACCATCTTAATAACAGACCCAGAACACGTGGTAGAAAGAATGGGAGAAAACAGAAGTTTGGCCCTCCCGAACGGCTCAAATTGAAGTGACTAATACACAGTTTGGAATTCCGTGATACCGCAACAAAAATCACCGAAAATTGTAAGGATATTTACTTTAATCAAATGAAAGTGGCCACACAAAAATTAAGGAGAAACAGAGGACATTTGAGGGTGTTGATGTTCGATAAACGAGTCTCGTCCGTAAAACGGATAGTCGGAAAAAAAGGAATGTCTATTGTCTATATGGGGATGAAATCGAATAGAGTAGTATCTGATGCGATCCAGAAAACATGGTGGAAAATCCGCGAGAAAAAAAAGCTTGGCCTACAACAATATCCTGAGCGACTCAAATTGAAGTGTATAAATACACAGTTTTCGGGATTCGGACTCCCGGATAAAAAATCTACGAAAATTTCAAGGACAAATCCTTGGATCAGATATAGCGGTCACACAAAATTTGAGAAGCAGCGGAGGACATTTGAGGGTGTCGGTGTACGATAAATCAACCTCGTCCAAAAAACTAAGGGGGCGTTTGGTTAGAGAAAGGGAAAGGGAAAGGAAATCAAAAAGGGTAAGAGGGGGAAAGGTAAGAGATTACCTAAAACTTAACTAGTTGTTTGGTTATATCAAGAAAGAGAATTAATGGTCCACCCACTCTCAATCCTACCACTAACACACACCACCACAAACAACCACTTATTTATTCWAAATTGGCTGCAACCATCGTCTCCCCACCCCACTACTGCTGAGACCCCACCACATCGTCCCACCTGACACTGTCGCCCACTTATCGTTGCCGCCCCACCCCACTCTAACACCACAACCGTCACTCTTCACCCTAAAAAAACCCTACTCTACCCTCGAAATCCGGCGGTCTAGGGTACTTAGGGTGAAGATTGGTGGGTTGTGGTTTGTTTTGGTGTGCGGGTGGTTTAGGTGGGGTGGTGGTGGCGTCATGGCGGCGGTGGTGGTGGCGTCATGGCGGTGGTGGTGGCGGTGGCGTGGTGGTGGTGACTGGTGTGGTGGTTGGTGAATAAGGTGGTTGAAAGGTAACAAGGGTAATAAAATCTCATACCTTTGGGGGGGTGGGGGGTTAGGAATTAGACGGATTGAGGAGTAAAGAAGGGAGTTTCATTCCCTTTGTTTGTGTCAAACAAACACCAACAAAGGAAATCAGTAACTTTGTTTCCCTTTCTTATAGACCCCCAACCAAACGCCCCCTAACAGTCGGGAAATTAGGGATGTCAACTGCTTATATCGGGATGAAATCAAATAGGGTGCCATCTGAAGAGACCTGGAATACTTGGTAAAAAAAAGCGGGAGACAAAAGAAACTTGGTCTTGTACGATCTCCAAAACGGCTCAAATTGAAATATCTGATACACGATATTCGGGATTTCGGGGACCCGAAAAAAAAATCTCTAAAAAATGCAGAGATAGTAACTTTAATTAGATAAAGTGGTCACACAAAGTTTATCATAAAACATTTGAGGGTGCCTATGTGCGATAAATGAGCCTCGTCCGTAAAACAGATAGTCGGGAAAAAGGGACGTCTACTGTTTATATGGGATTGAAATCGAATAGGAGTATATGAAGTGACCCAAAACACATGGTAGAAAATCCGTGAGAAAAAAATACTTGCCCAAGAACGATTTACCAAACGAGTCAAATTGAAGTGTATAATACACGATTTTCGGGGTTTCAGGGTACGGCTCAAAAATCAACGAAAATTGCAAGGACAATTCCTTGGATCAGATATCGTGGTCATACAAAATTTAAGGAGCGGCGGAGGACATTTGAGGGTGTCAGTGTGCGATAAACCAACCTCATCCGAAAAATGGATAGTCGGGAAATTAGGGACATCAACTGCTTATATTGGGATGAAATCAAATAGGGTAGTATCTGAAGTGACCGGGAACACGTGGTAGAAAAATTGGGAGAAAAAGAAACTTCGCCTTGTACGATATCCCGAACAACTCAAATTGAAGTGTACAATAAACGGTTTTCGGTGTCGGAGAACAAAAATCTCCGAAAATCGCACGGACAATTTCTAAAATTAGATAAAGTGGTCACACAAAATTTAAGGGACAACGAAAGACATTTAAGGTACCGATATGGATAAACTAGACTTGTCTGAAAAATGGATAATCGGAAAAAAAAGGGACATCTACTGTTTATGTGAGGTGATGTGAGGTTTTAACTTATGTTATAAACGATGCTAAGGCCGAAAATCGGGTATCCTAGAAAAAATAAATTAATACTTTTTACTAGTATAGATCTCGCGCTAATGCCCGGATTTTTAGCTAGAGATATTAGAGACTTTACTAATTAGACCACTGATATAACCTATTTGAAATTTAATCATAAAAATTACTATTAGTAATGTTTGGTATTAAGAGGTAGAAAATAGAAGGTTTAACACTTTTTAAGTGGAATAGAGTTATTTATTAGTGCAATTTTAATATATCTATGCAAATTGAAAAAAAAATATTTATATCATTTTTAAATGGAACAGAGTTATTTATTGTTTGAAATAGTAGGAGCCACTTTCAGATATGATATAATGATAAAGTCTAATTATAGAGTAATTTATTTAGGCGGAAAATTTTTAGTAAACTCCTATTCTTTTAGTATAAGAGAGATTCGAGTCTAAAATTAAAAGGAATATCTCTTGAAGCGATCCTTAACACGAGGTAGAAACTTTGTATTCTAAAATTTGCAAAATCATATTAACCTTTGTAGTGCAATACTTTAATAGTATATTGGCAAATTCTTCTTTACTACAGAGAAATATAATCATTTTACAACCAGATATAGCCCTTATAATGGCATTTCTCATTTGTGAGTGAATACGTCACAATTTCTAACGAACCCAAAATGTGACCATTTTGTTCGGATCTCAATGACACAAATGCACCACAAGATTCCATGCAAGATACACCTACTACAAAATCCAAAACAAATTTCATTACTCCTGCCATTCTTTTGACTTTCCACTAAATTAACCTGACTGTATCATTCCACCCAAATTATAGTATACGACGATCTCATACCGAGAACAAAGCGTCTTGTTTGGACGGACACTATCCGTCACAAGTTGGATAGTTCTCCTTTTACAATAAGGCATATTGTGAGAATGACACTATCCATTTTCAGTTTATGACAAACTGATAGTGTGCCCGTTTTCAATGAAAATTTGTGTACCGAGAAATGGTCTATTTTTATACACGTAAGAAAATTATTTACTCGACTGTGTCACTGATAACTAAATCCGGTAAAAGTGAACCGATTTAAATAACCTAACTCAGACAATAGAACCGAGACCCGAACTTGACCCAACCATATATAGCTCGACTTGAGTATTTATGCAAACTGAAAATTTTTCTAAATAATTTGAAAATAAAAGACATGAAAATGACCGACATAAATCCGACCCAGTTGACCCGCTTCGGAAGTCTACCAAGTCCAATAACTACTGATCATTCCAATGTTGTAAATAAAAAATAAAAAGAAACTTTATCAGTCCTTTATTTGTTGTATGAAAAAGTAGACCTTTTTGTCCCTTGTTTGTTTTTGTAATTTGAAATCTCAATCCCATCAAAGAGACGTTACAAATTTCTTAGTTTATTTAGTCAAAAATTCAAATTTTATTTAATACTTTTGAAAAATTGAAAAATTATAAAATGGGTCACCTATATTTATTCATTAAATGCAGAAAAACTATGCATTATTCACTCTGACAGTCTCACTTAACACTCAATTTTGATGGCATTTGCTTGAACAACTGGGCATCATCTCTCTCAAATTTATTGCTTGAGGCAACTATTCTTCACTATGTGATACTGATACCCCATTAAAATTTTGTATGTTTTTCAGCATTTATAGCATACAAAACTACCTGATTGAGACGTTGGATTATTCTTCAAATTCCCAATTATTATGGTGAGATTTTGTTTGAATTTCGCGTTTTTAATTGGATTTTAATGATGGGGTTTCTGTAATTCTGTGTTTTATGCATTGTTTTGCAATAGTTTTAATCTTTAATTGCATTTTGATGATGGGTTTTTGGTAATGTTGTGTTTTATGCATTGGAATGTTTGATTTTTCAATAAAGTTTGAAACTTTGATTGGTTTTGATGTTGGGTTTTTGGTGATGTTGTGTTGTATGCATTGGAATGTTCGATTTTCGAATAATGTTTCAATCTTTGATTGCAGTTTGATGATGGTTTTTTGGTAATGTTGTGTTTTATGCATTGGAATGTTCGATTTTCGAAGAAAGTTTCTATCTTTAATCACTGTTTTTGTTGAGTGATTAGTTTGTGGTTGGAGATGGTTTTGCTGGTTTTGTGGGGTTAGTGATGTGATTAGTGAAACTTCTTAAAGTTTTACTGTAGTTTTATTAAATTTAAGGATTTTGTAATTGTAGCAGCAAACATGGTTTTTTTCTGATTGTTGCATTGTTTCAATTTTTACTGTTTCCTAAGTTTTACTTCATTATTTGGTTAGTTGAATTGATTCAAGTTCTGTAACTGTATAATGGATCAAGTTAGAATGCGGTTACTGATCAGATTACCAGGTAAGATGAGGTTGATAGGCCTGTTTTAATCAGCTTGGAATTTTAGCTGGTTGGATTTCCTTGTGTAACCATATAATTAGGGTGGTGTAGTGTAGTTAACCAGTTCCACAGAATTAGTGTGCAGTTTCATGTTCGATTATTAAGCCGAATGTAATGCGTACTCTAAGGCCTAAGCATAGAGCTAATTTACATGTAGATAGGCTTACTGAAATAGTGTTGATATCAATTGCAAATATAGCTCGCCTTTGATCGTTTATGCTGCACACGGTTAGAAGTATCTGATATGTCTAGGTAGATAAGTGCCGTTATTTGTGAAAACTTCTTCAAACTTGTCATATATTGAAGTGTGAATTGTCGTACTCATGTCCAAGTATTGAGTGTTGGGCAAAGTGGATGTAACCAAGCTGATCATACTCTAAGCATAGACCTAATTTACACGTAGATAAAGCTTACTGAAGTTGTATTGAAATCAATTGCTAATGCAGCTAGCCTCTGATCGTTTATGTTACACACGGTTGACATGAGTAGGTATATAAGTGCCGGATTCAGCAATTTTTTTGTGAAAACTTCTTCAAATCTGGCTTTTACTGAAGTGTGAGATTGTGTCTTATGGAGTATATTCGACTCATACCCATGTCCAAGTATTGAGTATTGGACATGGCACGCGAGATAATATGAGTCATGAGAAGTCAGCCTGTCAGAGTAACCTAGCTGATCATACTGTTGAAACTATTTTAGTTAGACCAAGGGCGGGAATCAGATGTGAATTAGGATCCAAAGGTTTGTCTTGTCCAATGGTCGAGAACAGGTACTATAGTTGATAGGGTTTCTTTAACATGCCATGCCATTGAGTTGGTGATGATGTGGTCAGGTAGTATTAAGAAATATCGAACTCAACCATGGCAAATTCAACAAATCATCGATTATAATTGCCTTATACGCATTTGGAATAATAAGATTTGAAGTAGGAGTACTAGTTATATTACCTTATACACATTATTCCATAATGCCATTATACGATACACAGCATATTGTTAATTTATTTATTTTTAACTATGAACAGGTTCAAGGTCTCACCATATTGAGTTGACTGAAGTTTGGTGTTCCTCGGACTGTTCATCAATCTGTAAATGTCGGAGCAAGGTTGAAGTTTGTATGAAGCAAACATGGGTGGTGACAAGCATGGACCAAAGAGTGGGCGTTACGTTGGTGGCTTCTTGCAGCTGTTTGACTGGAATGCTAAGTCTAGAAAAAAGCTGTTTCCAAGCAAATCTGATTTACCAGGTGTGGTTTGTATTTCCTGTTTGTCTGAGAAATTTTCCATTAGGTCTGATCAGCCGACAATCAGTTTTTTTTTTGTTCCAATGTTGCACAGAACAACCAAAACAAGGGAAGAAATGCGACGGGAATTTGCCAGTTACTCGGATGTGTGTGGTGAGACCTTCTTCACCATGTAATCAAGTTTCCTGAAAAAGAAAACCATTCTAAGAACAGCATGAAAAAAAGTTATTATTTGCGTTCTGTTGGATTTTGATATGTAATAGAACATTAATTTGCCTCCCTCAATCAGTAGAGGTACTCTTTGTCAGCAAATACTGTAATGGAACAAATGTTACCTTGCAGGTAGAAGACGAAGAATTTGGTGGCGGATTAAGTTACAGATGCGGAAGTGAATATAGTTATGCATCATCGGTCACAGATGATGATATATATGGAACAAAAGCTCCTGGGGTCGTGGCTAGGCTCATGGGACTAGATTCTATGCCAACATCTAATATAGGGGACTCATACCCTAACTCGTTTTCTGATACTCAATCACTTCAGGATGCTCCATATAGAGGGAGAAACCTCGACTTTTACCATGACCAGCAAGTCATGCACTCAAGCCACCAGTTTGATAAGGTGGAGTCTACTAGACCTCCGAGGGTGCCTATTAGACCAATTGAGAAGTTTCAGAGTGAAATTCTGCCACCAAAATCTGCTAAAACGATCCCAATCACTCATCATAAGCTTTTATCACCCATTAAAAGATCTATGTTTGTTCCATCTCGAGATGCAGCTCATGTTATGGAAGCTGCTGCTAAAATCATTGAGCCAGGTCCTCAGGCTACTCCCCGGGCAAAAATATCGTCACCAGGAACATCCTCGGTTCCCTTTAAAGTTCGAGAAATGAGAGAGAAACTAAAAGCATCTCAGAGACCGGGGCACATCAATAGGCAAGTCGAGTCCAATGCGGCTAAGTGTCTCAGAGAACAGCCTAACATCAATAGGCAAGTCGAGTCCAATGCGGCTAATTGTCTCAGAGAACAGCCTAACATCAATAGGCAAGTCGAGTCCAATGCGGCTAAGTGTCTCAGAGAACAGCCTATGAACAAGAGCTGGAATGGAACAGTTGAAGCTAATGATAGTTCTTTAAGTGTGAAGGGTAATGGAACAGTTGAAGCTAATGATAGTTCTTTAAGCGTGAAGGGTAAAAGCAAGTCAGTTTCACTTGCTATCCAGGCAAAGGTCAATGTACAGAAGAGGGAAGGTTTAACTTCTAGTAGTAGAAGTTTAGCTTCAGAAGAACCGGATGACGTTAAGTCAACTCAGTCATTCAGGAACCAAACAAGTAGCTCGAAAAGCTCCAACAGGAAATCTTTGACACAAAACAATTCTTCTGTGCTGAGAACAAATAACCAGAAACAAAACTGCCCTCCAAATAGGGATAAACCCGTCTCTAAAACTTTGACTGCCAGTTCTATAGGAAAAAAGTCTGTTACGGAGGATGCTTCTAGGGACAAAGGGGCGCCTAGAACAAGTTCTAGGAAATCTAGCTTACACGCAAGGGATGGCGATAAAGGGACTCCATATTCTGGATCCCGGAATGTTCCCAGGAAAAAAAGATCTATTGATGGAAGTCTGAACTTGAACAAGAACCAGGTGACGGATAACGTGTTTGCCAGCAAACATGATAACCCTAATAAATCTAGTATGAGTGCTGATAAGCATTTCACTTGGATAGAAGAAAGTCGAAGGAAAGGAATGGATGTTGTTTCCTTTACATTCAGTGCTCCAATTACGCGATCATTGTCTGAGAAAAGCACTGATCTTTATACTGATGAAAGAAGTAAAACACTAAGAAATTCTGATATTACTAAACTATCTTCCCCAGGATTTAGTGGGTTAAAAGGTGATGCTTTGAGTATTTTGCTGGAACAAAAGCTGAAAGAATTAGCGTCAAACCTAGGGAGTCCCCATAGCTTCACGAAGACAGATAGAACTGCAGAGTCTTCACCTGGCGGTGTAGAGAGTGCTATTGGGAAGGCCCGAGAAAAAGCAGCTCAACGGGAGCTTCGAGTGAATGGTGAGAATAGCCAGATGTATTCTCAATCTATCAGAAGGATTTGCAACTTTCAGGTAAACAATGTCACACATAGTTTTATCTTGTAAATTATTCCAGACAGTTTTTCTACCAAAATTTATTCACTGTTCTGCTAGGGTAGTTGTAGCATCGGCCGAGTCTCCCGAGACATGAAACTTCACTGCTGTTCATGAATTTTCTTTGTCAAATCCCCAAAAGTTATGCTATTAATTCTAGTAAAACAAGAATAGCTGAAATTATTTCTGTTTTTCAGGCAGGGGAAGCAGTGGAAGATTATAATAAGAACACAGAAATTAAACAATGGAATCCTCATATCCCCAGTCCCGTCTCGATTCTGGAACCTTCTATGTTGACAGAAAGTTGCTATTCTTCAGAGAGCTTAACAAGTAGCAGCACAGAAGGTAATAACACTAATGCAATATCCCAAATCTGTTCCATATGGAGTTTTACTATGCTTTCCCTACTATAAAAAAGTTATTTTTCCTGCAAACCATTGACGTATAAGTAGCTCTACTGCTAAAAAGGTTTAATTTTTATATACTTTTTCAGAGAGTAAACCCTGCTCATCAGTATTGGCTCGGGAAGTGGTTAGTTCAAGTTCTGTACAAAAGTTCCATCCTATGGAAATCGATAAGGACATATCAGATTCAGCTACATCTCAGATTACCGCTATAAAAAGTTCCGTGAAAAGAACTTCATTGGAACTAGGATATGTAAAGAACATACTTTGTAATGTGGAGTTAATGTTTAAGGATTATATGACGGGTAGAACACGAGAAATAGTGAACCCACACCTCTTTGACCAGATGGAAAGACGGGTGCTAATGGGACCCGGAGAGACTAAACTCGAGAGGAAAGTGTTATTTGATTGTGTTGGCGAGTGCTTGGATTTGAAATGCCAACGATTTGTTGGAGGCGGGTTTGACACATGGAGGAAAGGTGTAGCGACGTTGAAGAGAAAGGAGAGATTAGGTGAAGAGGTATATAAGGAGATTGAGGGTTGGAGAAGCTTGGGAAATTGTATGGTGGATGAGCTTGTGGACAAGGATATGAGTAGTAAATATGGAAGATGGTTGGATTTTGAAGTTGATGAATTCATGCTAGGTGTGGAGATTGAAGGCCAGATATTAGATTCATTGGTTGTTGAATTGGTTGCTGATTTGTCGCGTTCAAAGTTACCTTCTTTTCAATGACATTTTTATAACGAGATTATTTCGACACCTTAGAGACTCCCCACTGTGCCTATGTTGGTTGATGGAGGAGGCTAACCTGTCGGATATGTCTGTATGTGCAACATGTAGAATGTAAGTCCTCAGTCATCTTTCATTGTATACCTCTTCCTACATTCGCAAGATCGATGATTATATAATGATTGATGTTTTCTGGTACAAAGTTATCTTGTTAACGGTTTCAGTCAATGATTAAGTTAGTTCACTCCAAATTACTCGAGGTTCAAGACATACGGAACCTGAGACCAGACCACTAGGCCAAAACTCAATCACTGCAGTCTTGGCAAATAGGTGTCTGTAATCAGTAGGCACGTTTTCTATTTCTCGCCCGAAAATTGCTAACATTGCCTCTTGATAAATTAATCTAATTAGACGTATCCTTTAGAAGAAGATAACAAAGTAGCATAGAGAAGTTGATTCCAAGAGTCTGGAACTCCAGGAAGACACCAATGCATACAGTCTTGGGATACACCCGGACGCCATTTTGATCCGGGTCTCCGATATCTTGAAGGATGCCCGTCTTTTCTGTAGTCGGTCAACCTGCTGATGTTGAGGTAAATCACTGGTGTCTTCATCTTAGACATCGCTAATTCAGGAATGTTCTTGACCCATGGATGAAACGGTTCTAATACCTGACCCTTTATTGATTCTGCATCTTTTATCGGTTCTCTTTCTTTGTCACAAGTCCCATTTGAAAACCATTCTCCTCCCCTGCTCCAAATAATATTAAACACGAAAAATAAGATTCATCTTAGCCAAACACAAGATCATCCGACTTCTGAGTTGTATCAGAATTTGGTTAAAGACGGTTTTACTGTAAGATCAGGTTTCAGGTTAGCTGTCATGTTCTGTAAGTCTGTAACCATTATGTAAGACGACTTTATGCTATGTTTAAAGATAAACGAATGATTGAGACGTGTAGCAGAAACAAAATGTCTTACTTGTAATGAACGGCTGTTAAGCCCACAAAGAAGACCTTGGTTTTATTCTTGTTGACAGCATTGTCAACCCATTCTCCCCATGTCTTCATGGCTTTTGTATATGCTTCTTCCACATCCATTTTCTTATGAACAAAATCATCACCTTCTTGGAAGAAATTCTCCCTACAAATCGAAATGTTTCTCAATAATTTAAGTATAGATCATCTGAAAACGTCGTCTTTAAGCCAAATGTCATACGACATACCCATTTTTAGTTCTAGCAGGATTCCACCATTGCCCTGTGTTAAAGATGAGAAAATCAGCATTGTAATGCTTGGCGACAGTATCATGTATCTCGTCGATCCGCAGCTTATCCATTGGTGTCTGAACAGCTGTTGGTCCAACAGTTTTCCAATGTTTTACTATGAATGGTGCTGTGATCATTATTATGCTGCATTCATATTCCTGCAGAAAACTTTAAACCATTATTAACAGTTGCCGGAGTTTTTCAACTTTTTTTCATCGGAATCCAAAACCAAAGAATTTTAACTCCGGCGACAAATGGAATAGAGAATTTACCTTGATTTCAAACGAAAATCCGTCTCTTATTAACAATCTCTTCCCAGTAACATTAAAGTTACTCAATGAACAAATCAATGACTCCCACATATTCCGATTTAACGAATCACCCACAAACACCATCTTCTTCCCTCTCAACATTTCCAGCATTTTCTTCCTGTCAAACCTATAAAATCGACATGGAAATGAGGTCGTTGCATGTATAAAAGTGTCATGTAAAGTCGTTTTACATTGATTCAAAAAAACGTAACTTAAACCGACTATTTCCAAATCGTAAATTATGAGGCTGAACCTTGGAATATCACAAGCATGAGGCTGCCATCTATAGTTCAAGTAACCAAAATCCGGACGTCCACTTTTGTAACAATTAAACGACCCGCCAACGTACGGGCATGACCCGGGTTGGTAAATGGGTCCATTGTCATCATACACCCAACTTCCATCAAACACATCACAAACATTTGACTTGTTTTCGACCTGAATCCTTAAAGAAGGACTAGGAGGTCTATATTCGGTCTCATTTGAGTAAGCGAAAGTCAATGTGTCATTTCGAGTAGGGATGGTGGTGGTGGTTAGAGGGTTGGAAGTCAATGGAATGTTGAGTAAGAAGATGAATGTGAAGAGGATGATGAAGGTTGTTGAAATTAATTGAGTTTTAGAAAATGGTTTGCTTGTTAATATGGACATTTTTAGTATAATTCTTTCTTTTTTGGTTGTTGTCAAGGTTTGGTTTAAATTATGGTTGGCATTTGGAGGGAACAAGTTGGTTAAACATGGTCAGTGGCGGAGCCAGGTTTTGAATTTAATAGGGCGAAAAATTTCAATGGGAAACAGGTAATGATATAAGAGAAAGTCGAAAATTATATGGTTTTGCAATAAGGCCTAGGCTTATTGCAAAATGATGATTCCCGTCACAAACTTGAGACGGGTCAAATAAAACCCACATGATACCGGAAAACGAAAAATTTTAACCTAATGGAAGTCAACAGAAGTATAAAAAACGTTTATAAATGTAGAATTAAACTGACAAGATCGGAAAACGGAAATGTCATGTTCTTTCATGTGCATTACAGCAACTCTTATCATATTTGTGAGGTGATAATATAACAACTCTTAAGATTCACAAATTGGAAATAGATATTCAATAATTTACAATATAATATATTTTATTTCTATCATACAAGGGCCTAGTATTCATATAGTACCATAATTACTCAAGGAGAGGCATAAAAATGCATCTGTACTGAGCGTCGCTGCTGATTTTAGATCCCTGCAACGCGAGTTTCAGTAATTGAAGAATACAGGCAAAAACGTGTACAAGTCTGCTCCTCCAGAAATGTGGAGGGCAAATGTGTACTTGACATTCTCAAGGGTGTAGTAGTGTATATATTTTTCATTTCTAATGGAGTGAATACGGAAAAAAAAAAACAAAGAAGCTCTTTAACGGAAACTGTTATCACTAAGCTCACTCCCACGGCTTCCAATCTCTTGAAGGAGCCCTCGGGCATGGACGGATTTACATCAAAGGTAGCTACATGAAACTTGCATTTGAACCAGACATCATCCTAGCACCTCGAGGACTCCTGCAAATGGGTGGATAGGATATTCAAATGTATACAACTTTACCCTGGTGTTACCAACACAAAGAGGTTGACTTTCGAATGACCCATGATGAATATTGCATTGTGAATTGCATGATTTGCATCAAAGGACGACTTCGCCCAAGTAGAAAAGTGCAACCAGCTTAGTAAGTCGCTTTGCTTTTATCAGAATCAGATGTGTAGGCAAATTTACTAGAAGAAGGAAGAAACTTGAAGACTACAGCTGCTTGAAAAGCTAAAGTAGTTTACCTGTGCGATCCCCATGCCTATACTGGGTCCTGATGTTCTGAGTCATAGCCTGCTTATCAAAGAGAAATCAGTCTCTAAACCCATCTAGGCATTTGAGGACGAGAGTTGTCTCCTCGAGGAAAGGACCTTGGTAGCCCTCATCAACATGATCAGGGGCTTATATTGAGCTCACCACTTTCTGAATGCTGTAGTTTCCTGAACAAACAAGCAAAACAACTCTAATTGACTATATCGCACCATAATTTAGCCAAGAATAAGGTCAAAGGTATCCATGAAACTAAGGAGGCTCCCTCCTACGCAGTGTAAGTGCGGGATTCTGTAATTGACCTTAACCTTGACACAGGCTATATATAATCACCAAGAGCAAAGAGAATAAATATAACCTAGAAAAAGAGACCGGTCTAGCGATGAATTGTTAGAGAGTGAGAAATAATGCAAACTATGGCATCCTACTGAAATCATGGGATAGAACTCTAGAAGCAACACTACAACAGTTTCCAGATATAAGGAAATCTGATGGTACAAGACCCTATTCCGAGAATCCTAGGAAATACACAAGTACATATCGCGGGTGAATAGATAAAATAGAAAGTAGAATGTTGGCAAAGAGATCTAGACAATACAGACTTTCAGAACACAAGCTGTGTCAAGTGCACCATATTCTTGAGAGCAACAAGCGAACATATTTGCACTGTCGGAACTAGGAAGTTAGTAACATGCATGATCCTACATTCCTACCTTTTGGGATCAGCGTGATACCTTTAAAACTCAATATTTAAGTTGTCGAATCAATGAACCAATTGTTCTCCTGAAAACAAATAAGCAGAGCAAAAGATGGATGTGTTCAGCCGAATACCTCAAGTCCTCAAACAGCAACCAATTCATCAACGAATGAGGAACATCGAGTAGCGCACTTTGCAGCTGGGTATTTGTAAAAGGTAAGACGCCGAAACAGCGTGTTACATCAGCCCTTATTAAAACGAGACAGACTTCAAAACTATACCTTGCTTTTTGTATTTTATTGCAGTATCCTGGGCTTCTTTTAACTTACCCAATTTAAGAAGCATACTGACAAATACATCACATGTGCTTGAATCTGGACAGTACCCATTAGCTTCCATTGAAAACAAAATATCCTTCGCGTTTTCAATTTTCCCGATATCACACAGTGATTTTATAAGAGCTCCATAAGTGATATTGTCTGGAGCCAGCCCTAATGCAATCATGGAATGGAAAAGGCTGAGTGCCTTTTCAGTCTTATTTCTTCTACAAAGGCTTGGAATCAGAGCATTGAATGAGTATTGATCTGGACTGATTCCATCAGCTTGCATCTTCCTATATAACACCATAGACCTACCAACGTCCCCAATAACGGACAAATAGCGGATCAAAATGTTGTAAGTGACAGTATTAGGGTTAACACCCCATTCCTTCATTTCAGCAAAACAATCAAATGCATCGTTAGTCTTGTTTGCATGACAGAGACCGTCAATTACTGAACTAAAAGTGAAGATATCTGGCTTAAAACCATGCTGTAAGAGCATTACCAATAATTCACGAGCCCTTTCTGTTTGAGCAACTTTTAAATGCCCATCAATTAATGTATTAAATGTGGCAAGGTTGGGTGAGATGCCACTTTTCTGCATCTGYACATACAAATCTAATGCCTCTTGGGTCATCTTAGCCTTCAACAGGCAATCAATCACCATATTATACGAGTACACATTTAGTACCAGTCCAGCCTGAAACATCCGAGTCAAGTATTGACTACCTTCTTCAGCATATCCCCCTCTGAATAGAGTTTCAATTAGGGTAAGATAAGTATCCAAAGAAAGATTCAAACCTAACTGAAGAAAGCTATCGACTATTTCACAAGTGGTCTCAACATCCACTTTATTTATTAAACAAGTCACTATTRTGTTAAACAATGGACTGTCAGGAAGATAGCCTCTCTTCCTACAAGCTACAACACCTCAAAAACGAAGCTGCCTCCATGGCCATAGATTTATTCGAAAGGCAATACAACATTGTATCACAAGCTGCTTTCGGCAAAACTGATTCCTTCTCAGCAAATCCGGATAACACTTCAAACGCCTTATCGGATTTCACACAGCGAAACACCCCATGCACCAATGACCTATACGTAGCGTCACTAGGATTAACTTTCCTAGCTCTCATTGTCTCCAAAACCTTAAACGCGTCATCTACCCTATTGGCATTACAATAACCATCAATCAATATCGTGTATGTAAACACATTAGGCGCATAACCGGCTCTCTCCATCATCTTAACCAAACGAAGCGCTTCATCAACCACTCCAGACTTACAAACCCCATGAATAAGTATATTATAAGTGAACCTATCTGGTCTACAACAATCAGCAGACATCTGCTGGTACTTCAAATACGCTAAATTAAGCGAATTCGACTTAATCAAAGCATCAATCACAGCATTATACAACCTAGTACTAGGATTAATCCCCAAAAGTGAAATTTGCCCAAATATCTCAACACAATAATTTGCCAACCCTAATCTACCCCAACTACCAATCAAAACACGCAGAAAATCCTCACTAACCCGAAACCCGGCATTCTTAACATCCTGAACTAATTCAGCATTCAACAAGACTGGACCTTTTCGATACAAGGCATTACCAAAAACACCCTTAATCTGCTGATTCTTCTCGAATAATGGATTGATATTCAAAACCCAGATATAAAATCTAACAATATGAATTGGGTTTTCTTGATTTTCCAAAATACTACCTACAGATTGTGGGTTCAGAATCACTCTCCCAGCTTTTAACTCATGGTTTAGCAACAAATACCAATCTTTTCTCAATAAAATTTGATTAAGTGTGTTCTTATCAATTGGTTTCTGAACTAATTTAGGCTTGGAAATTGAATTAGAAGCGAAATTAAAATTATTGAAATTGTTAATTTGAGAATTTGAGTGTGACTTACCTTGATTAATTACCCTGTTAGGTTGAATTTGGTTGGAATTAATTGAATTTTTGTGTTCAAAAGTATGTTTTTTTGATTGATTATTGAGATTTTGGGAGAGATTTTGAATAGAGGGATGAGCCCTAGAAGCAAAATTTGAGAAATTTCTCATGTCTCATTGCATTTCCAACGATTAGGGGAAACAACACAGAGTAATGAGTTCAGTAGAAGAGACTGATGTGGTTGGCCCGATCTTACTTGCACAGAGTGGACTCGGGTTACGATAATGGGTCGGATTTGAGTCGAGCTCAATAATGAATTTTACCGGTCCGTTGATAAGCAAAATATCATAATTAGCAATTTTAGTTTGAAAATCGAATCTTTTAAGTAGAAATTCATGGCTTTGATATGAATATTTATTTGTGTGAAGGTTTTATGCGAAGAAGGTAATCGGCGTCCAAGGCTCGACCTTGAGGTAGTAATGAACTCCGTAGTATCAATAGCGGGGATGGCGTACTCAAGGCAAACGCCCGAGAGGTTTAAGGAAGTAAATGGCATAGTGCCGGTACGTGATAAACGAGTTTTGGACGAAAATCACGTACGGCGTAAAAATAGATGAATACTTGTTATTTAGGGACAAAAATCGAATACGGTAACTTATAAAGCAACCCCTGTCACGTGAAAGAAAAACCGGGAGGAAAAGAAGCATAACCCGACACGACCTCCTCAACGGGTCAAATTTAAGTGTATAATACACGTTTTTCGGGAATTTACAGTCCTGGGATAAAAATGTCCGTAAATCATACGGATGGTTTATCGGGTATGATAAAGAAACCACACAAATTTTGAGAAGCAACAGAGGACATTTGATTGTGCCGGTACGCGATAAACGAGTCTCGGACGAAAATCACGTACGCCTTAAAAATAGATGAATACTTGTTATTTAGGGTTGAAAATCGAATACGGTAATCAAGAAGCGGCCCCTATCACGTGCAAGAAAAACCGAGAGGAAAAGAAACATGACACGGCACGACCTCCCAAACAGATCAAATTTAAATGTATAATACACGTTTTTCGGGAATTTACAGTCCCGACAAAAAATGTCCGTAAATCATATGGATGGTTTATCGGATCAGATAAAGAAATTACATAAATTTTGAGAAGCAACAGAGGACATTTGATTGTGCCGGTGCGCGATAAACGAGTCTCGGATGAATATCACGTACGGCCTAAAAATAGATAAATAATTGTTATTTAGGCCTGAAAATCGAATACGGTAATCAACAAACGACCCCTGACACGTGAAAGAAAACCAAGAGGAAAAGAAACATGACTCAACACGACCTCCCAAACGGGTCAAATTTAAGTGTATAATACACGTTTTTCG
>VHZZ01000012.1:443201-466120 GCA_009801015.1 Silene noctiflora
GGCGGCAGTAGGCGGTGATGGTCGCCGGAATAATAAGGTTGTGGTGTTGGTGGTGTCGGGTTTGGGGGGTTAGGGTTAGGAGGGAAATTGATTTGAGGGAAAAATGGATGCGGAATAATAAGGTTGTCGCGACTTTTTTTTTTATGTAAGGAACAATCATGACGGAAATTCCGTCAGGATTTTAAAAAAAAATCTCGGGAAACTGACGGTTATTCCGTCAGTATTGATCAAACTTTGACTAATACTGACGGAAATTCCGTCAGTACTTTGCCTCAATTATTTGCGCACCGAACAAAATTCAAGTGACGGTACTAACGGAATATCCGTCAGTATTAGTCAACTTTTGACGTTTACTGACGGAATATCCGTCAGTATTAGTCAATTTTTTGACTTTTGCTGACGGAATCTCCGTCAGTACCTTATCTCAATTATTGGAGAATTTTGGGCCAGAGGAGATGCGTTTCTGACGGATTTTTCCGTCAGTATTTTAGTTTTACTGACGGAAATTCCGTCAGTATTTTTTGCCGCCATTGACTTAGTCAACGCGCCAACATTTACTGACGGTTGGTGACGGATTTTCGGTCAGGATTATTTTCCGGACGGAAAATCCGTCAGTTTCCCGTTTTCACTGAATTCCGTCAGTATATCCGTCAGTTTCCCGTGTTATTTTTTGTAGTGATAGATGAGTCTCAGACGAAAATCACGTACGACGAAAAAATAGGTGAATGCTTTTTATTTTGGGCTGAAAATTGAATACAGTAACTTATGAAGCGACCCCTTTCACGTGAAAGAAAAATCGAGAGGAAAAGAAACATGAATCGGTACGACCTCTGAAACGGGTCAAATTTAAGTGTATAATAAACGTTTTTCGGGAATTTAAAGTCCTGGCTAAAAAATCTCCGTAAATTATACGCATGGTTTATCGGGTGAGATAAAGAAACCATACAAATTTTGAGAATAAAAAAAGGACATTTCACAGTGCCGGTACGCGATAAACGAGTCTCGGACGAAAATCAAGTACGGCTTAAAAATAGATGAATACATGTTATTTAGGGCTGAAAATCGAATACGTTAACTTATGAAGCGTCCCCTGTCACGTGAAAGAAAAACCGGGAGGAAAAGAAACATGACCCCGCACGACCTTCCAAACGGGTCAAATTTAAGTGTATAATACACGTTTTTCGGGAATTTACAGTCTCGGGAAAAAATATCCGTAAATTATACGGATGGTTATTCAGGTCAGATAATGAAACCACGCAAATTTTGAGAAGTAACAGATCACATTTGATTGTTCCGGTACGCTATAAACGAGTCTCGGACAAAAATCACGTACGGCTTAAAAATAGATGAAAACTTGTTATTTAGGGCTGAAAATTGTATACGGTAATCATTATGCGACCCCTATCACGTGAAAGAAAAACCGAAAGGAAAAGAAACATGACCCGACACGACCTTTCAAACGGGACAAATTTAAGTGTATAATACACGTTTTTCGGGAATTTACATTCCCGGCTAAAAAATGTCCGTAAATCTTAAGGATGGGTTATCGGGTCAGATAAAAAAACCACACAAATTTTGAGATGCAACATAGGACATTTGATTGTTCCAGAACGCAATAGATGAGTCTCGGACGAAAATCACGTACGGCGAAAAAATAGGTGAATGCTTTTTATTTAGGGCTGAAAATTGAATACAGTAACTTATGAATCGACCCCTTTCACGTGAAAGAAAAATCGAGAAGAAAAGAAACATACCCGACATGACCTCCCACACGGGTCAAATTTAGGTATATAAATACATGTTTTTCGGGAATATACAGTCCCGGCTAAAAAATGTCCGTAAATCATACGGATGGTGTATCGGGTGAGATAAAGAAACCATATAAATTTTGAGAATCAACCTAGGACATTTCATACTACCGGTACGGCGATACGCTATAAACGAGTCTCGGAGGACAATCACATACCGCATAGAAGTAGATGAATACTTGTTATTTAGGGCTGAAAATCGAATACGGTAACTTATGAAGCGACCCTATCACGTGAAAGAAAAACCGGGAGGAAAAGAAACATGACCCGGCACGACCTACCAAACGGACGAGTCATCTAGATCCGTTTGGAAGCTAGCATCTGCGAAACCGGTTGCGCATAGCTTAGACTCTCCTCCATAAGTCAATGCCCAATCCTTAGTCCTCCGTTGGTACTTAATGATGTTTTTAACAACTCCCCAGTGTGTTTCACCTGGATTGCCTTGGTACCGACTCGTCATACTCAATGCATATGCCACGTCTGGACGTGTGCATATCATGGCATACATGATCGATCCTATAGCTGATGCATAAGGAAYRCGACTCATGCGCTCRACCTCTTCCGGTGTCTTGGGTGACTGAGACTTGCTCAACTVCATCCCAGASATCATTGGAAGGTTCCCCTTCTTGGAGTTGGTCATGCTGAAYCTTTCAAGAATCTTATCCAAATAAGACTCYTGACTYAGTGATAAYATCCGTCGTGATCTATCTCGATAGATACGGATTCCCAATATGCGTTGTGCCTCACCCAGATCTTTCATATGGAAATGGTTCTTTAACCATCCTTTTACCGAAGTTAAGAGATGAATGTCATTCCCAATCAAGAGTATGTCATCGACATACAATATCAAGAACGCAATCTTGCTCCCACTCGACTTGACATATAAGCATGGTTCCTCGACCGATCGAGTGAAACGGGTCAAATTTAAGTGTATAATACATGTTTTTCGGGAATTTACAGTCCCGTGAAAAAAATGTCCGTAATTCATAAGGATGGTTTAGCACGTCAGATAAATAAACCACACACATTTTTAGAAACAACAGAGAACATTTGATTGTGTCGGTAAGCGATAAAGGAGTCTCGGACGAAAATCACGTATGACGTAAAAATAGATAAATACTTTTTATTTAGGGTTGAAAATCGACTACAGTAACTTATAAAGCGACCCCTACTACGTGAAAGAAAACCCAAGAAGAAAAGAAGCATGACACGACACGAGCTACAAAACGAGTCAAATTTATGTCTATAATACACGTTTTTCGGGAATTTACTATCCCGTGAAAAAAATGTCCGTAAATCATGCGGATGGTTTATCGGGTCAAATAAAGAAACCACACAAACTTTGAGAAGCAACAGAGGACATTTGATTTTGTCGTTACACGATTAACGAGTCTCGGACAAAAATCACGTACGGCTTAAAAATAGATGAATATTTGTTATTCAGGTATGAAAATCGAATACGGTAACTTATGATGTGACCCTTGTCACGTGAAAAGAAAAAAGGGAGGAAAAGAAACATGATCCGGCACTACCTTCCAAACGGGTCAAATTTAAGTGTATAATACACGTTTTTCGGGGAATTTACAGTCTCGGGAAAAAAAAATATCCGCAAATCATACGGATGGTTTATCAGGTCAGATAAAGAAACCACACAAATTTTGAGAAGAAACAGAGGACATTTAATTGTTCTGGTACGCTATAAACGAGTCTCGGACGAAAATCACGTACGGCTTAAAAATAGATGAAAACTTGTTATTTAGGATTGACAATCGAATACGGTAATCATTAAGCAACCCCTGTCACGTGAAAGAAAACCGAGAGGAAAAGAAACATGACCCGACACGACTTTTCAAACGGGTCAAATTTAAGTGTATAATACACGTTTTTCGGGAATTTACAATTCCGGCTAAAAAATATCCGTAAATCTTATGGATGTTTTATCGGGTTAGATAAAGAAACCACGCAAGTTTTGAGAAGCAACGGAGGAAATTTGATTGTGCCGGTACGTTATAAACGAGTCTCGGGCGAAACTCATGTACGACTTAAAAATAGATGAATACTTGTTATTTAGGGCTGTAAATCGAATACGGTAACTTATGAAGCGACCCTTGTCACGTGTATGAAAACCGGGAGGAAAAGAAGCATGACCCGGCACAACCTCCAAAACGGGTCAAATTTAAGTGTATAAATACACGTTTTTCGGAAATTTACAGTCCTGCTAAAAAAATGTCCATAAATCATATTGATGGTTTATCGGGTCAAATAACAAAACCACGCAAATTTTTAGCAACAACAGAGGACATTTGATTGTGTCGGTAAGCGATATACGAGTCTTGGACAAAAATCACTTACGGCGTAAAATTAGTTGAATACTTGTTATTTATGGATGAAAATCGAATACGGTAATCAAGAAGTGACCCCTGTCACATGAAAGAAAAACCGGGAGAAGAAGAAGCATAACCCGGCACGATCTACCAAACGGGTCAAATTTAAGTGTATAATACTCGTTTTTCGTGAATTTACAGTCCCGGGAAAAAAATGTTCGTAAATCATATGGATGATTTATCGGGTCATTTAAAGAAGCCACACAAATTTTGAAAAGCAACAGCAGACATTTGTTTGTGCCGGTACGCGATAAACGGGTCTCGGACCAAAATCACGTACGGCGTAAAAATAGATGAATAATTGTTATTTAGGGCTGAAAATTGAATACGGTAATCAAGAAGCGACCCCTGTCACGTGAAAGAAAAACCGGAAGGAAAAGAAGCATGACTTGGCACGACCTACCAAACGGGTCAAATTTAAGTGTATATATACTACACGTTTTCCGGGAATTTATAGTCCCAGGAAAAAAATGTTCGTAAATCATACAAATGGTTTATCGGGTCAGATAAATAAACCACACAAACTTTGAGAAGCAACAAAGGACATTTGATTTTGTCGGTACGCGATTAACGAGTCTCGGACAAAAATCACGTACGGCTTAGAAATTGATGAATACTTGTTATTTAGGTATGAAAATCGAATACGGTAACTTATGAAGCGACCCCTGTAATGTGTAAGAATAACCGGGAGGAAAAGGAACATGACCCGGCTCGACCTTTTAAACGGGCCAAATTTAAGTGTATAATACACGTTTTTCGGGAATTTACAGTCCCGGGAAAAAAATATCCGTAAATCATACGGATGGTTTATCGGGTCAGATAAAAAAACCAAAAAAATTTTGAGAAGCAACAAAGAACATTTGATTGTTCCGGTACGCTATAAACGAGTCTCGGACGAAAATTACGTACGGCTTAAAAATAGAGGTAAACTTGTTATTTAGGGCTGAAAATCGAATACGGTAATCATTAAGCGACCCCTGTTATGTAAAAGAAAGACCGGGAGGAAAAGAATCATGAACCGGCACGACCTTTCAAACTGGTCAAATTTAAGTGTATAATACACGTTTTTCGGGGATTTACAGTCCCGGCTTAAAAATGTTCGTAAATCTTACGGATGGGTTATCGGGTCAGATAAAGAAACCACACAAATTTTGAGAATCAACAGAGGTCAGAGGACATTTGATTGTTCCGGAACGCTATAAAAGAGTTCGGACGAAAATCACGTACGGCTTAAAAATAGATGAATACTTGTTATTTAGGGCTGAAAATCAAATACGATGTTTGCGTCATTTTGGTCGTGTTTATTTATAATCTTACGTGGAGACGTTTAAGTTTTGCTCAATGATAACAATTTATGTGTTGATTTACTGACGTCCGTTTTTTTTTTTTGGTGTAAACCATCTGGTTTAATCCGGATTCTTCCCGGGTAGGACCACTAGGGCGGTAAAGTTCTCCCTCATGAGTATCAACACTGCTGCATTCTCAGGGCTCGAACACGAGACCTCTGGTTAAGCTAGAATAACTCCTTGCCAGTTGATCTAAGTGCTCATGGGTACCGAGTCTACCGACTTCCGTTTCTGGTGTACATACAAGTCACACAACTCACAAGGTAATGCAATAAGAGAGGACGAAGATTTGAATCTGTGACCTCCGTCTTGACAACTACGGATTTAAGACATTCTTGGTGGGATGACACTACAATTAATCATATATTCATACAATCATACTCGAATAGTGATCGAATGTAGTACAAAGTTTTGCACAAATTAGGGTTACCCTTACCCTGAGAGGACATGGATAGACAGTTACCTATAAGTAGTTGAACCAATTAGTCATAAGAGGCAATAGTGCCCCTAATCTCGTGTATTTTGCCTAAAATTAAAATGACAGAATTTGGTGTTGCCAAATTGTAATTGATGGGCCATAAGGCCCACTAAGCTGTCCTTTCGCGAAACATGCCCACGAGAAGCCTTTGAGATGTCAAGCGCGAAAGCCCGTTACATAACGGGCCCTAGGCCCATATATAGCTCAATGCATAGCTTCATTGTAGACTTGTGTAGCTCTTATCATTGCTCCTTTTACGAGTGTCATAAGACGGTTTTATCAGTAAGGTTATGTTCTTTTTGTCTGAAAATAGTTGAAATGAACTGAATTAAATTTAATGAAGTTGAACTGAATTGAAGTAAGGTCCTGTTTTTTCTGGTTTAATATCAACTCAATTCAGATCAGTTAGCTCTATTCAGTTGAGTTCTATTCAATTCAGTTTCATTCAGTTCAATTCAGTTTAGTTCAACTTCATTTAGTTTAATTCACAGTTCAACTACTATCAGCCAAAAAGATCATGGCTTAGGAGATTATTTGTGCAGACATGAGTTAAACTGAACTGAACTGGAATTAGCTGAAATTAAATCTAAAAAATCATGGTCTAAGTCAAGGGCAATATCAATCAAATGTAAAAATTAGTAATTTTTTTTTTTTTTTTTTAACTGCTTGTCTTTAGTACACAATCCAATTATGAAAGTGACGATCCATTAAACAAGCCTGTATATAGTAATCACACTCGTATCGAATGAAATCCATATTCGATCACTCGGTTAATACTCCATATTTATGTTAGCAAGCTTCTTCTTATAATAATAATAATAATAATAATAATAATAATAATAATAATAATCCAATATAATTCTACCCTTAAGTGAAGACTTACAAGTTAGAAGTCTTGAACCTATTGTCCTAAATCCAAATGCAATGCTCAAACATTGAACAAATCAAAGCCACAAGCTTCTTTGTCTATATACCATTTACCAAATCAACAAATTTCTCTAATAACTGGCATATCCGTCAGAAGTCGTCACAAGTTTGCGACGGATTAAGTATTACCCATGTGGGTAGATAAAATAAAACAAATTGCTATTCTCTAAACACTTTGTTTTTGTCTTATTTACCTTACATGGATAGTACTTAACCCGTCGCAAGTTTGCGACGAATATACCCGTCACAAATGGAAAATTGTATTACCAAATATCAACTACAAGTATTACCGTTGAAGGGTAGAGTATCCGTTGTACAATTCCCACTAAATTGACAACATGTATTTTCATCCAATCAAATTAGTGATTGCATTATTATTTTGAAAATGGCTCTTATAAAGCCCCAGTCACATTCATCATGAACTAAGTTCAAATATTCAGACTGTCGGTGTAACAAAACTAAATATTAGAAAACTAGTATAGCTCCCGTGCAATTGCACGGTATTTTAGATACAAATATTAGAGAATTTGACAATTAATTAAACTAATGCAGTTTAACTCCATTTTAAAAAGAGTCGAAATTTGCATATATAATCCCAAGGAAATATTTTATTAGCCTTATTTATGTAAAAGTTAAACAATGATTGATGTTACAAAATTAATTAGGAGATAAATATTGTTCAATAGTAAATATAGATAATGAAGACTAATTAATTAGGAAATAAATATTGTCAAGTAAATAACACTTAGGCGGGAAATTTGAGCGGGAGAATTTAGAGATTTGTTAATCTTTTAGTATATAGGGGATGCCCTTAAATCGTCAGTCACACGTTCTTATTTAAAACAAACATATAACCGTCTTAAATATAAATAAAATAAAAAATAAATAACACAAAATCAGAATACATTAAGATTAGCAAAAAGCTTGTCTCATTTATACAATTGTAACCTGAACTCCTATTCGAATGTGACCGTTTCAAGGGAAACTTTAACCACTATTTTTCCTCATAAAAGTACCAAATTCTTACCAAACTCCCTTAAATTAATTTTAGTATCCCTTAATATAAGAGCATGCAAAATATCATCATCTAAAATTTTAGATTTTATCTCAATATTCTTACTTGTTGACATCTTTATTCTTATCTAACAATCTTACTCAATCTTTTCCTTACCTTTCTCCCCAATATCTCAACCTTTTTATCTCTACTTGTCTCCTTTTTCTCTTTGAATCTCCCCTTTTTCTACTCCAAGGTAATGTTGTTATTATTATTCAATCCCCTACATAAAAATTGAAATCTTCAAAAAGTATTAAAAAATTAAAAATACTTTTATTTTTTTTAACCAATTCAATTCTAACTTAAATTACCCAGACCTTATAAACCGTCATTTAAACACGAGCACAATCCAAAACGGGTAGGGTAAATCTTTCTTAAGATTGTTGTAAATATAAAACAAATTTATTCAGTCTTAAACACTAATTAATATTTGTTAATATATATATATATATATATATATATATATATATATATATATATAAACGAATGTTTTAAGTACATACAGAGTATTATATATTTATATATACATCTGTCCACAAATAGGATTATACATCCAGTTGTATATAAGTATTGTACAACCAAGGTATAAGAATTCGAGCTTATATATTTTTTTTTGAGCTAATGCAAAGTTCATATTTTTAATGTGTAAATGGATGAGATTAAATACTTTCTAATAAAGCTCAGATTCTACACCGTACAACTGGTACAACTGGTTGTATAATCCATGAATTGAATCCGTAACAAAATAATACATACAATTGTATGTACCTAATTTGTAGTTTATAGTATAAAATTTTAATTATAATTTTCTTGTAGGTTGCTTTTAGAATCTAGTTTGATTTGTGTGCTATTAATACCCACATACAATAACCATGCTTCCCACTTCTTATTATTTTCACACCCATTTTTCTCCTTCTCTCTCTTGAACAATTCTTGCCTACTTGTAATATCCAGCTTTCAAGACTACAAATTCAAGGTTATTTTTTATATTTTATATTCCCTCGGATTACTGATGATTGAGACGGAAGGAATATTTCTTTTAACGTATATATATACTATGATAATCCTCTGTTTTTTTCATATCTCTGTCTATTGTCTAATGGGGTTGAGCTATGTAGCAGGGGAGACACAAATAATGGCGGATTACAATGGTGGACAAGAGTATTTGGCCTCCCAAGACATAAATGAGGTAATAAATTAACCAAACTCGATTTAATTAAACTCGTATTAATGGAGAAAAAGGATTACGCATCCGAGGTAGTACCTCAGACCTCTTAATTTTTAAGCATATACACATTGTTTCTGAGCATATTAGTATTTTCAAATATAGTTTTTGAGTAATTTTATATTTTTTTTTAGTTTAATGTTTTAAATAAATGTACTAAAAAACTTAATAATACAAACTCATGATATTTAAAATAAAACTCAAAAACTTTAATATAAAACTCAGAAAATAGATATTATGAGGTACTATCTCAGATGTATAATCCATGAACTGTGTATTAATGTTATTGGTTGGAATGTAGGGAGTAACTTATATACGATTAAAAAGTCTTATTATTTGAAACATCGTGATTTTAATTTAATTTGAATTATACTCGCTCTTATAATTCCGACATGTAAATAATAAATTTGCCAATTTGGTTTTTGTATAGGTAGATATAGGTGAAATACAGGGCAACAATTACCAAACATATATTAAGATTTATTTGGTAGTCATTTGGTCATCCATGCTTGTTTTTACATGGATACTTTTTTTGAAATAAATTTCAGTTTAATATATTCGGGAAATCTAAAGTAAAATGTTAATGATGACAATCATTGATCAACATACAATTGAAAATTTGAAGAAGAAAAGGTCAAAACCACTATGAAGATTGCGTTTTCAAATTCTTTTTCTCCTTTACAAAATATCGGACGGAAGCCTAGTGATTGAAACGGAGATATTATGAGAATAGATTATGTACTCGAGTCCCCTTAATTCCCATATACATTGTACTGACATTGCACCTTATTTGACGAAAAAAAAAAAACGGAAGGAATATGGAAAAATGTTACAGTGTACGTATACATAATTTAATGCATGGCAATCCGAAATATAAAATTATCATTTATTATTTTTTGCCGAAAATAATTAATTTAACTAATATAAGATATTGTATTTGTGATTTAAATGTCGAAATTCCATGCATATCGAGAGATCTAATATTTATACTCCGTGTATATATATATATATATATATATATATATATATATATATATATATATATATATATATATATAATGTATGTACATATTTGAAAATTAAAGTGAAATGAATAAAGTTTTGCATGAAACAACTTTAACCTTTTTAATTTAAATAAGTAAATAGTGTACACATGCAATGATTCAAATAATAATATGAAGAAATAATAATTTCACAAAATTCACTATTGATTGAGAATTGAACATGGATCACGTTTAATTTACTGTATATATTTTGTGCAATGTCTCCATCCTTTTAATTATTTTGCTTTTATTTTATTTAATTAGTACAAGTTTTCATTATTTTGTTTCTTATATATTTTGTTTGTTTCAAAGTGATATTCCTACCTCATACAAGCAATAATACTCCTAATCTAGTTCGGATATTTTTTGTAAAAATGGCAAAAAACGAAGATTCCTAGCATTTGTTAGATGTTACTATGTTACAAGCAATAATACTCCTAATCTAATATACGGAATATATTTATTCCGTAAAATTAAATTAAAGCAATAATACATGATGTGTATTAATATTTTTTACATATTATGTCGAGATTTAAAAACAGGACCGTTATGAAATGAACTGAAAAATGACAAAATATATTTTATTATTATTATTATTATTATTATTATTATTATATACCTTTGATTTGAAAATTGAGTTTCATATTAATCTATATCATTATTTTATTTTAATAAAAGAGGTGCAATTAAGGTCCCACTCATCAATCATCAAAGAATTCTTTATGAGATCATTCTTCAATTATTTTTTTTCCATCGATCATACAAATTACCAAAATGTTTTCAATCCATTTTTTTTAGTGTTTATTAGGAATATAAGAATATCTTCTTACATTCGCTAAAGTTAGAAATCGAACCCGACCTTAACCACTAATTTAAGATATAAAAACCCTTACCCTCACACCAACGAACTTTAACCACTTCGACGAATCCAATAAAATGTCAACAACAAATCATAGTCACAATCATAACAAAGTGTAAGTTAGTCATTGTTGGATTGGCAATTTGGTATATTAGTTTGTGTAAGTTGGTTGTAAAAGTGGACCAAAATAAAAAGAATCACATGTAGAACGGTCCACATAAAAAAAAAAAAAAAAAAAAAAAAAAAAAAAAGTGTATATATTATATATATGGTGGCAATGATAATGATAATACAATATCAATATCAATATCAATATCCCAAGCAATATATCCGTGCTAAAAAAGTGTACCATCCTCTATTTAAATAACCTCATTATTATTATTTATTATAAATAGTGTTTTTGCCTTTACATTCTTCCTAACTGTCGGCAATCTTTAGCAATAAATCTTGGAGCCGAATTTATAGACTTTGATAAAGTTTTAAGAAATTCGGTACGTACTCTTTTAAAACGGGTATTTATCTTAAAATTAAAAAAGGTTAAATAATAATAATAATAATAATAATAATAATAATAATAATAATAATAATAATATCTCGGCTGTCCACCAATTTCTTGTAAAACTTGGGTTTGTTTTCTCAATAAAAGTTGTGGTTTTCAATAAAAAAAAATAAAAAAAATAAAAATAATAATAATAATAACATTATATATTTGAGGTTGATTTAGAGAAAAAGGAACATACATCGGATGTATTTTTGAGCATATATGTGTATTTTTTCTAAGTTTATTATCTCAAACTACTTTATTTATTTTTGAGCATATATGTATTTTTTATAAGCTTATTAAATTTTTTAAGGTATATTTAATTTTTTTTCGTTAAAACTCAAATTTAACTAAGTTTGTATTTAATGTTCTTGAGTTTTATTGTAATTTTTTGAGTTTAATGTTTGAGTGAATGAACTCAGAACTTTATAATAAAATTCATAATTTTTAAAACAAAACTCGAAAACTTTATTATAATGCTCAAAAACTATGAAACTGGTGGTAGTACACTGTACATCGGATGTATAATCCATTCACTGGTTGATTTACATTGAAATAAAGTTTCCGACCTTTATCTATTGAAACTTGGTATTATCCAGTGGCGTTATTTCATTTTTCAAATTAACCGAATCCAAATAATTATTGAGTACATGTATTTTTGAATTGTAGGTTTCATCCCCCGGAAAGAGATATGGAGGACTTGCTCCTAAAAAGAAGCCTCTCATATCAAAGGTGAGTTACTATATATAGAATACTCCGTTTATATATGAACATTATTTATACCCGAACGAGTAAGGACACATGTTTATCACTCGATTTGTAGCGGATAATTTAATTTCATTTTTTTTTATAAACGATTTCGTGTAATAATCTCCTTACTACTAAGAGAATAAAAATTCTCCTAATTTTCCCTCCAAAAGGCATCTAGCTAAATAAGGCAATAAGTAAAACTTTATTTCATTACATTATTATATTTTTCAATGAATATACTTATAATTAAACTCTAATCATTTAATTAAATTTATAATTATGATTTTTCATTAAAATAAATTAAAATTGGTTTTAAACTATAAACTATAAGTTGCTAATTTTTTGAATAATGCAATAATATATTACTGTAGATGTTGCTAATTTTTTTAATAATGCAATAATATATTACTGTAGATAATAATTTGACATATATTTAGTATTTACTATTAGTTTCGTGACAAAATAATTCATTTAAAAAAAATCAYACCTTAACTTAATTCTCTTTGATTAGTTTTCCATTTCAAATTTTTTGTTTCACATCAAAATACAAAAGAGTGAAATATTAAATATTTAAGGTCTGCAAATTTAATACACTAAAAAAATAAAAACTCTATATATCGCGCAATGGCGCGGGATCTGTACTAGTAATAACATTAACGAATATGGGAAGCAGGATCATGAGAGAGCGTTCTTTGATTCAGCAGATTGGGCTCTTTGCAAGGTACATTGCATTTTTTTTTTTAAAGAAGATTATTAATTATTAATTCTACTACATTTGCTTAAAATCTTATTTTGTTTAATTACTTGTTTATAATTATTCATAATAATTTTGATTATTTATAATTAATGTACAGCAAGGAGCAACTAACCAAAAATCAACTGTTGCTATGGAGTCTCTACGTCCCAAATTGCAGGTACTTACTTAATTATCGACTTATATACACCTCGATTTTAAACATTTCAGTTAAGCTCAGCTCGATAAAGCTATTACTAAATTGTTTTACGTATATATGTAAGACGATTTTTCACAAATATGTCAAATCATTTTATATATGGCAGAGAACACCTCATCAACAACTACCTCCTCGAAGGCCAACATGCGTATCTGGAAGAGATAACTATGTGAGTCTTTCTTATATACAACTGTTAATTGTTTCCGTGTTAAGGGAGTTACGAGGGCGATTTTAATGTCGATCTCATTGTATTGCAGATAAATTAATTCATCAAAGCATGCATGGAAGATGATTCGGGGAAAACTTGTAGACTTGAAGGCTATAAATAATGAACAAGTTTGTAGTTATTTTTGGTTGAATTTTATTGGTGTAAAAGCCATTAGAACCTTACGATGTCTCATTGTAATCATGAAATCTGTTTATAAACGCAAGAATAGAAAATTATGCATCCATATGAAATTATGAAGTAAGAAAAAGAAGAAATTGTAGAGAGATAATCGGAGGAGAAATTCGATACAGAGATAATTCATTTCCAAATAAATATCCTCGAAATAGATACTAAATAAAATACAAAATTTTGGTGTCTACAGATGCCACATTGAGTCTAGTTGTAGAGCTTTGATGTCAGTTGCAACTTGGTCTCGAAGCTCTTCAATTCTGCTGAATTTGAAACTTGAGAATGGAGATGAAGAGGAAATATGGTCCCATCGAGCGTGCCAATTTGTACACCATAACATTTACAAATCTGCAATAATAATAAAGAGGACAAAATATTATGGAAAACAAGGGTTTTATTATTGAAAGATTGAATGTTACAAATTCCGTAACTCTCTTTATTCTATCTCTAAGGTTTGAGGTTTTGATAATGCTTCTCAAAATTGGTGGTTGCTTTACCGACATGATAATTGATAAACCATCCATATGAATTACCGACATTTTTTCCGAGACCCTAAAATCCCGAAAAACGTGTATTATACACTTAAATTTGAACCGTTTGAAAGGTCGTACCGGGTCATGTTTCTGTCTCTCCCGGTTTTTCTTCCACGTGTCAGGGGTCGCTTCATGAGTTACCGAATTCGATTTTCAATCCTAAATAAGAAGTTTCATCTATTTTTAAACCGTACCTGATTTTCGTCCAAGACTCGTTTAATTATCGCGTACCGGCACCATCAAATATACTCTGTTACTTCTAAAAATTTTTTTAGTTGTTTTATCTAACCCGGAAAACCATCCATATGATTTACGGTCATTTTTTTTTCCCGAGACACTAAAATCCCGAAAACTATGTATTATTACACTTAAATTTAAGCTGTTTGGGGTGTCGTACCACGTCATCTTTATTTTCCTCTCAGTTTTTCTTCCACGTGACAGGGGTCACTTCATGAATTACCGTATTCGATTTTCAGCCCTAAATAAAAAGTATTCATCTATTTTTAAGCCGTACCTGATTTTCGTCCAGACCCGTTTATCGTGTATCGGCAGTCCGACACTATCAAATATCCTCTATTGTTTCTCAAAATTTGTGTAGTTGCTTTATCGGACCCGATAAACCATCCGTATGATTTACGGACATTTTGTTCCCGAGACTTTAACTTCCCGAAAAACGTGTATTATATAACATAAATTTGACCCGTATGGGAGGTCGTGCCGGGTCATGCTTCTTTTCATCCCGGTTTTTGTTTCACGTGACAGAGATCGCTTCATGAGTTACTGTATTCAATTTCCAGCCCTAAATAACAAGTATTCATCTATTTTTAAGTCGTACGTGATATTTGTCCGAGACTCTAACGGGTATCAGCACTATCAAATGTTATTTGTTGCTTCTCAAAAGTTCTGAGGTTTCTTTATCTGACAGATAAACCATCTCTGTTGCTTCCCAATATTTGTGTGGTTTCTTTATATGACCCTATAAACAATCCGTATGATTTACGTAATTTTTTTTTCCGGGAATGTAAATTTCCGAAAAAGGTGTATTATACACTTAAATTTGACCCGTTTGGGAGGTCGTGACGGGTAATGCTTCTTTTCCTCCCGGTTTTTCTTTCACGTGACAGGGGTCGCTTCATAAACTACCGTATTCGATTTTCAATCCTAAATAACATGTATTCATCTATTTTTACGTCGTACTCGTCCGATACTTGTTTATAGTGTACCAGCACAATTAAATGTTCTCTGTTGCTTCTCAAATTTTGTGTGGTTTCTTTATCTGACCCGATAAACCATTCGTATGATTTACAGACATTTTTTTGTCGGGACTGTAAATTCCCCAAACACGAGTATTATACACTAAAATTTGACCCGTTTGGGAGGTCGTGTCGGGTCATGTTTCCTTTCCTCTCGGTTTATCTTTCACATGATAGGATTCGCTTCATGATTACCGTATTCGATTTTCATCTAGTTTTAAGACATACGTGATTTTCGTTTGAGACTCGTTTATCGTGTAACGGCATAATCAAATTTCCTCTGTTGCTTCTCAAAATTTGTATGGTTTCTTTATCTGACCCGATAAACCATCAATAAGATTTACAGACATTTCTTTCCCGGGACTTTAATTTCCCGAAAAACGTATATTATAACTTAAATTTGACCCGTTTGGGAGGTCGTGTTGGGGCATGCTTCTTTTCCTCGTAGTTTTTTCATTCACACGAGAGGGGTTGCTTCATTAGTTACCGTATTCGATTTACAGCCCTAAATAACAAGTATTCATCTATTTTTAAGCCGTACGTGATTTTCGTTTGAGACTCGTTTATAGATTACCGACACAATCAAATGTCCTTTGTTGCTTCTCAAAATTTATGTGGTTTCTTTATATGACCCGATAAACCATCCGTAAGATTTACGGACATTTTTTAGCCGAGGCTGTAAATTCCCAAAAAACGTGTATTATACACTTAAATTTGACCCGTTTGAGAGGTCGTGCCGGGTCATGTTTCTTTTCCTCTCGGTTTTTCTTTCACGTGACAGGGGTCTCTTAATGATTACCGTATTCAATTTTCAACCCTAAATAACATGTATTCATCTATTTTTCAGTCGCACGTGATTTTCGTCCGAGACTCGTTAATCGTGTACCGGCACAATCAAATGTCCTCTTTTGCTTATCAAAATTTGTGTGGTTTTTTTTATCTGACCTGAAAAACCGTCCGTATGATTTACAGACATTTTTTTCCAGGGACTGTAAATTCCCGAAAAATGAGTATTATAAACTTAAATTTAACCCGTTTGGCAGGTCATGCCGAGTCATGCTTCTTTTCCTCCCCGTTTTTCTTTCACGTGACAGGGGTCGCTTCTTGATTACCGTATTCGATTTTCAGCCCTAAATAACAAATATTTATCTATTTTTACGCCGTACGTGATTTTCGTCCGAGACTCGTTAATCGTGAACCGCCACAATCAAATGTCCTCTGTTGCTTCTCAAACTTTGTGTGGTTTCTTTATCTGACCCGATAAACCATCAGTACGATTTACAGACATTTTTTCCCAGGACTGTAAATTCCCGAAAAACGTGTATTATACACTTAAATTTGACCCGTTTGGGAGGTCGTGCCAGGTGATGTTTCTTTCCTCCCGGTTATTTTCACATAATAGGGGTCGCCTCATAAGTTACCGTATTCGATTTACAGCCTTAAATAACAAGTATTGATCTAATTTTAAGCCGTACGTGATTTTCGTCCGAGACTTGTTTATAGCGTACCGGCACAATCAAATGTCCTCTGTTGCTTCTCAAAATTTGTGTGGTTTCTTTATCAGACCCGATAAACCATACGTATGATTTTCGGACATTTTTTTCCCGGGACTGTAAATTCCCGAAAAACGTGTATTATACACTTAAATTTGACCCGTTTGGGAGGTCGTGACGTGTCATGTTTATTTTCCTCTCGGTTTTTCTTTCGTGTGATAGGGGTCGCTTCTTGAATACCGTATTCGATTTACAGCCCTAAACAACAAGTATTCATCTATTTTTAAGCCGTACGTGATTTTCGTCCAAGACTCGTTTATGGATTACCGGCAGACCTGGCAAATCGGGTCAACGGGTCGGGTTCGGGTCTGGTTCGGGTCGGGCCAGTTCGGTTCGGATCAGTTCGGGTCTTTCATTAATTTCGGGTTAATTCGGGTCGCCTCAGGTCATTTCGGGTTTCGGGTTTATTTCGGGTTTGTTCGTTGTATCAGTTTCGGGTAACCGGGTCGGGTTATTTTGGGTCGGGTCATTTTCGGGTCAATGAATAAGAGAGAAAAAGTCATTTCAAGTCTTTTCGGTTCAATTAGAGTTATGTTTTGTCGGGTCATTTTCGGGTTGGGTGGTTTCAGAACCGGGTCATTTTCAGATCGGGTCAGTTACGGGTCAAGAGCTCGGGTCATGTTCGGGTCGGGTCGGGTATGTTCGGGTTTTCGGGTCACATTCGGGTGATGTAGTTCGGGTCATTTCGTGTCTCGGGTCAGTCTTTTCGGATCGGGTCAATCGGGTCGGGTTACTTTTGCCAGGTCTACGTACCGGCACAATCAAATGTCCTCTGTTGCTTCTTAAAATTTGTGTGGTTTCTTTACCTAACCCAATAAATCATACTAATGATTTTCGGACATTTTTTTTTCCGGGACTGGAAATTCCCGAAAAACGTGTATTAGACACTTAAATTTGACCCATTTAATAGGTCGTGTCGGGTCATGCTTATTTTCCTCCTTGTTTTTCTTTCACATAAAAAGGGTCGCTTCATAAGTTACCGTATTCGATTTTCAGCCCTACATAACAAGTATTCATCTATTTTTAATCCGCACGTCATTTTCGTCTGAGACTCATTTATAGCATACCGGCACAATCAAATGTCCTCTGTTGCTTCTCAAAATTTGTGTGGTTACTTTATCTAACCCAATAAACCATCAGTATGATTTACGGACATTTTTTCCCGGGACTGTAAATTGCCGAAAAACGTGTATTATACATCTAATTTGACCCGTGTGGGAGGTCGTGACGTGTCATGTTTCTTTTCCTCTCGGTTTTTCTTTCGTGTGATAGGGGTCACTTCTTGATTACCGTATTCGATTTACAGCCCTAAATAACAAGTATTCATCTATTTTTAAGCCGTACGTGATTTTCGTCCGAGACTCGTTTATAGCGTATCGACACAATCAAATATCCTCTGTTGCTTCTCAAAATTTGTGTGGTTTCTTTATCTGACCCAATAAACCATACATATGATTTTCGGACATTTTTTTCCGGAACTGAAAATTACCGAAAAACGTGTATTAGACATTTAAATTTGATCCAATAAGTAGGTCGTGTCGAGTCATTCCTATTTTCCTCCTTGTTTTTCATTCACGTGATAGGGGTCGGTTCATAAGTTACCGTATTCGATTTTCATCCCTGCATAAGAAGTATTCATCTATTTTTAAGTCGCACGTGATATTCGTCCGAGACTCATTTATAGCATACCGGTACAATCAAATGTCGTCTGTTGCTTCTTAAAATTTTTGTGGTTTCTTTATCAGACCCGATAAACCATCCGTAAGATTTACGAACATTTTCTAGCCGGGACTGTAAATTCCCGAAAAACGTGTATTATACACTTAAATTTGACCCGTTTGGATGGTCGTGCCGAGTCATGTTTCTTTTTCTCTCGGTTTTTCTTTCACGTGACAGGGGTCACTTCATAAGTTACCGTATTCGATTTTCAGCCCCAAAAAACAAAAATTCTTCTATTTTTAAGTCGTACGTGATTTTCTTTCGAGACTCGTTTATAGCGTACCGACACAATCAAATGTCCTCTGTTACTTCTCAAAATTTGTGTGGTTTCTTTATCAGACTCAATAAACCATATATATGATTTTCGGACATTTTTTTCCGGAACTGAAAATCACCGAAAAACGTGTATTAGACATTTAAATTTGACCCAATTAGTAGGTCGTGTCGGGTCATGCTTATTTTTCTCCTTGTTTTTCATTCACGTGATAGGGGTCGGTTCATAAGTTACCGTATTCGATTTTCAGCCCTACATAAGAAGTATTCATCTATTTTTAAGCCGCAGATGATATTCGTCCGAGACTTGTTTATAGCATACCAGCACAATCAAATGTCCTCTGTTGCTTCTTAAAATTTGTGTGGTTTCTTTACCAGACCCGATAAACCATCCGTAAGATTTACGAACATTTTATAGCCGGGACTGTAAATTCTCGAAAAACGTGTATTATACACATAAATTTATCTCGTTTGGAGGGTCGTGTCGAGTCATGTTTCTTTTCCTCTCGGTTTTTCTTTCACGTGACAGGGGTCGCTTCATAAGTTACCGTATACGATTTTCAGCCCCAAATAACAAGAATTCATCTATTTTTAAGCAGTACGTGATTTTCGTTCGAGACTCGTTTATCGCGTACTAGCACAATCAAATGTCCTCTGTTACTTCTAAAATTTTGTGTGGTTTCTTTATCTGACCCGTTAAACCATCCGTATGATTTACGGAAATTTTTTTTCCGTGACTGTAAATTGCCGAAAAACGTGTATTATACACTTAAATTTGACCCGTTTGTTAGGTCGTGCCTGTCATGCTTCTTTTCCCCCTGGTTTTTCTTTCCCGTGACAGGGGTCGCTTCTAGATTACATTATTCGATTTTCAGCCCTAAATAACAAGTATTCAGCTATTTTTAAGACGTATGTGATTTTCGTCCAAAACTCGTTTATAGCGTACCGGCACAATCAAATGTCCTTTGTTGCTCTTCAAAGTTTGTGTGGTTTCTTTATCCGACCCAATAAACCATCCGTAAGATTTACGAATAATTTTTAGCCGGGACTTTAAATTCCCGAAAAACGTGTATTATATACTTATATTTGACCCGTTTAGGAGGTCCTGTCGGGGCATGTTTTTTTTCCTCTCGTTTCTTCTTTCACTTGATAAGGGTCGCTTCATAAGTTACCGTATTCGATTTTCTGCCCTAAATAACAATTATTCATCTATTTTTACGCCGTACGTATTGTTGGCCGAGACTCGTTAATCGTGAACCGGCACAACAAATGTCCTCTGTTGCATCTCAAAATTTGTGTGGTTTCTTTATCTTACCCGATAAACCATTAGTATGATTTACTTTATAGCATACCGGCACAATCAAATGTCGTCTGTCGCTTCATACGGACATTTTTTCCCAAGACTGTAAATTGCCGAAAAACGTGTATTATACACCTAAATTTGACCCGGTTGGGAGGTCGTGACTTGTGACGTGTCATGTTTCTTTTCCTCTCGGTTTTTCTTTCGTGTGATAGGGGTCGCTTCTTGAATACCGTATTCAATTTACTGCCCTAAATAACAAGTATTCATCTATTTTTAAGTCTTACATGATTTTCGTCTGAGACTCGTTTATGGCGTGCCGGCACAATCAAATGTTCTATGTTGATTCTCAAAAGTTGTGTGGTTTGTTTATCTGACCCGATAAACCATCCGTATGATTTTCGGACATTTTTTTGCCCGTACGGTAAATTTCCGAAAAACGTTTATTATACACATAAATTTGACCCGCTTGGGAGGTCGTGTCAGGTCATCTCTCTTATCCACTCGGTTTTTATTTCACGTGACAGGGGTCGCTTCATGATTACCGAATTCGATTTTCAGCGCCCTAAATAACAAGTATTCATCTATTTTTAAGCCGTACGTGATTTTCGTCCGAGACACTTTTATAACGTACCGGAACAATCAAATGTCCTCTGTTGTATCTCAAAATTTGTGTGGTTTATTTATCTGACCTGATAACCCATCCGTAAGATTTACGGACATTTTTTAGCAGGGACTGTAAATTCCCGAAAAACGTGTATTATACACTTAAATTTGACCCGTTTGGAAGGTCGTGCCGCGTCATGTTTCTTTTCTTCTCGGTTTTTCTTTCACGTGACAGGGGTCACTTCATAATTTACCGTATTCAATTTTCAGCCCTAAATAACAAGTATTCATCTATTTTGAAGTAGTACGTGATTTTCGCCCGAGACTCGTTTATCGTGTACCGGCACAATCAAATGTCCACTGTTGCTTCTAAAATTTTGTGTGGTTTCTTTATCTGACCCGATAAACCATCCGTATGATTTTCGGACATTTTTTTTCCCGGGACTGTAAATTTCCGAAAAACGTGTATTATACATTATTTATACACTTAAATTTGACCCGTTTGGAAGGTCATGTCGGGTCATGTTTATTTTCCTCCCGGTTTTTTTCTATCAAGTGACAGGGGTCGCGTCATAAGTTACCGTATTCGATTTTCAGTTCTAAATAAAAAGTATTTATCTATTTTTATGTCGTACATGATTTTCGTCCAAGACTCCTTTATAGCGTACCGGAACAATCAAACGTCCTCTTTTGCTTCTCAAAATTTGTGTGGTTTCTTTATCTGACCCGATAAACCATCCGTAAGATTTACGGACATTTTTTAGCCGGGACTGTAAATTCCCGAAAAACGTGTATTATACACTTAAATTTGACCCGTTTGGGAGGTCGTGCCGGGTCATGTTTCTTTTCCTCTCGATTTTTATTTTACGTGACAAGGGTCGCTTAATGAGTACCGTATTCGATTTTCAGCCCCAAATAACAAGTATTCATCTATTTTTAAGCCGTACGTGGTTTTCGTCCGAGACTCGTTTATAACGTACCGGAACAATCAAATGTTCTCTGTTGCTTCTCAAATTTTGTGTGATTTCTTTATCTGACCCGATAAACCATCCGTATGATTTACGGACATTTCTTTGTCGGGACTATAAATTTCCGAAAAACGTGTATTATACACTTAAATTTGATCCATTTGGTGGGTCGTGTCGGGTCATGGTTCTTTTCCGCCCGGTTTTTCTTTCACGTGACAGGGGTCGCTTCATAAGTTACTGTATTCGATTTTCAGCCCTAAATAACAAGCATTCATCTATTTTTACGCGGTACGTGATTTTCGTTCGAGACTCGTTTATCACGTACTGGCACTATCAAATGTCCTCTGTTGATTCTGAAAATTTGTATGGTTTCTTTATCTCATCCGATAAACCATCCGTATGATTTACTAACATTTTTTAGCTGGGATTGTATATTCCCGAAAAAACGTGTATTATATACTTAAATTTGACACGTTTGGTAGCACTAATACAAAAACAGTCTACAACAATGACTATTAACCGTTGTTAAAACAAAACACGGGCGTTGTTGAAGCCTCCGTTGTTAAAAGTTTTAACAACTGTTAAATATTTTTAAAAACCCGTTGTTGAAGCTTTATCAACGGTAAATAACCGTTGTTACTATAGGCTATCCGTTGTGAAAATATGTATTTGACGCCAATTTGTTTTTGGTAGGAAATTAATGGCAGCGGGTGTTTTAGAAACCGTTGTTATATATACATATAACAACGGTTTTAATCTATATAACCGTTGTTATTGTTTTTATTTTATTAAATTGTGAATTCATTAGCAGCATATATACAACCCTGCATTAATCAATATTTACATTACATTCAACTTTATATATACCTCAACAGCAGCAGTACCAGCATACATCAACAGCAGCAGCAAACGCAACCGCAGCAGATGAAGCAACAATAACATTAAGTTG
>VHZZ01000012.1:505802-537836 GCA_009801015.1 Silene noctiflora
ATATGTTTTACGTTTTTAAAAATTATTTTTTTAATTAAAAAAATAGATTAAAAAAGACGTTAGAAATTATTTCTTGACCCGTATTCTGACTCTAATTGTTGGAGTAGGTGGTTGCTCCAAACTTAAGGTAGAACACTTGTCCCACATTGGTAGAATAGTGGGGGTGTCACTACCTTATATATGGAAGTGAGTTCTAGATAATAGTGGAGAGACTCTAGTCTCCCCGCGCGCGCCGCCGCTGTCCGTTCGGCTCGGCTCGTGACACTTGACACGTGCGCGGTGTGGCTATGTTCATTGTTGGTCAGATAAGTTATATTTCCTACACTAATCCAACCCGTATTCTGACCCACCCGCCCGACCCGTTTGACAGGTCTAGATACAACAATACAAGTAAGGCAAAGCACACTAGTACACTAGTACAGTGTGCTAGCTTCCACTTGGAGCAGATTATTGAAGAAGAGATCTCAAACCAAAAGCTCAAGTCTTTTGGTAATTTTAATTTTAATGGGAGGAATAAAAAACCCAACTTCTGATCTCAACCTTACACTTTGTGGTACTTCCTCTCTTTTATTTTTGTCTTCTCCTTCTCCCTTTCTGTTTTCCCTAGATTCACCTTGTTTTCTTCATTTGTTACTGTGCAATTCCACATTTTTCTAGTAAAAAAATACATTTAATAGTGTTTTTTACCTGAATTATTTAGTGGGTTCCCTTAATTTTAGTGCCACTTTGTTAAAAATTGCTACTTTATTTTTTCAATGAGCTCGTTATACATTTACATGGTAGAATACTGAAGATTTCTCCAATTCATGAATATAGTTAGTATTTTTGGGGTAAAGGTGGTAGGGTCAGTGGCGGAACCAGGAGTTGAACTTAGCCAGTTAGCTGTAGCGAAAATTTTCAGTGGGGGCAAAAGGGTAACTTGAAAAAACCCGAAATTTTAACTAAAAACTTTGAAATTTCCGACCTTGAGCTGACGGAGTTCCCCTGCTAACCCTCCTCTAGCTCCACCACTGAGTAAGGTGTTGTTGCTTGTTTTTTGTCAATATTTTCATCATAATTGCTGTTTTTATTAGCTGTAATTTCTATATTTTGTTGGGATAATATGGCATGCGTAGTTTAAATGTGGGATCTTATGGGGGATTTAATTGTTCTTCTATATATAGGTCCAGAAGTGAGTTGTTACTATAGTTAAATAAAATTCACGGTCTAAATTTGAGGCGGGGATTGAAGAGTTCTGAAGAAATTCGAGCATTCTATTTCATCGCTGGGCGACATACAGATAATAGGTAATGGAAAGTGAGGGAGGAAATGTGAGAGGATCCTGATAGATGAACCATCTCAACCAAAACCTTAAGGTGATGGTTGAGGCCCAACTATTATAAATATTTCTATTACGCTCCCTCATTCAAATGCCCATTGGGCTTGAAGAGTGGTTAGTGCACAGGCTCCCCCGTACCATGTGCTGAGGTTCCACTTCGTGGGTTTTTGAGGAGTTTTGAGGTTGCCAGGATTCGAACCCGTGACCTTCGGTCACACTGGCTATGGTTGAGATGGTTCATCTATCATAAATATTTCTATTAGATCTTGACTCGTTTCTTACTGCAATTTGTATTCTTACACTTAATCTCATCTAGTGATATACTTAGATTTCTGATAAAAGGTTTTCCTTTTCTTCTATTCACACTTTTTGTTACGCGAACCTTGCTGTTGCTTTTTTATCTCCTTTTTTTCACTGCTTCAACTCTCATTTATGGTTCAACATTACGATTCAAGATAATATATGGATAATGCTTTGTTGTTCTAGTGAAATCAACCCCCCTGTAAAATTTGATCTCAGTATGCTTTAATACAGTCTCTTTAAAAAGTAAACTAAAATTGAATGAACTGTTGTCTTGTTTTTTTCCAGATCTTTTTGGAGACCGTATATCTAAGCATCGTACTTGCTGGCTACATATTGTTGCAAACCATTACCATGGGAAAAATTATATAACTTGGAAAGAAGTTGAAAAGATAAAGAAAAAATATCGACGCACTGCTCCTTGTTTTAATCTAGCTCATCCCCGTAGTGGACGTCGACCCCTGCGAGAGCGTTCTGGTGAAAGTTCGAGTTGGATGGACAACCCTGCTATAATTACTCGTATGGAGGGAAATAAATTGGATACTGATACATTTGAATGCTACATAGAGTGAGTTACTAGTCTTTTAAATCCTACAACTCGGCTTTTTGCTTCAATTCTTTTGTTGCCCTTTGTGGGTTGTCTGATCTGTTTCTAAAAACTTCAGGAACATTTGGAAAAACTTCTCTGAAGATAAGAGAATGTCATTTGCTTACCTTGATAGCTTGTGGTTCTCGTTGTACCGAGAGTCGTTCACTCGGCCGAAAGTCCTAACTTGGATCAAACAAAAGAGCATCTTCTCCAAGAAGTACGTGTTTGTTCCTATAGTCTGCTGGTAGGTACTATCGGTTTCTCTATTTTAGAATTTCTGCTTTATTACTCTTCTCTTAATCAATAGTTTATGTATTCCTTTTGGCCTGTCCTGGCCAAAATTTTAGTTTCCTTTTTTCACGTGGCTTTGTTAGGTGCAGAATGAGTGTGATAATACTTAGCTCACTTCCACGCGCTTAGATAAAAACCAATTCAAAAGCAAATGTAAGCTATTTGGTAGGACATTGGGAGTATATCGCAGCGATCGATTATTCTTAGAACTTGCGATCTGATTTATTGAGATTATTCGATTAGGGGTCACTGGAGCCTTCTGATACTAGTCAATCTTGGTGGGGATCCAGACTCAGAAAGTAGAAGACCATGCATGTTGCTTCTTGATTCACTTGAGAATGCAGAACCCAAGCGACTTGAGCCAGAGATAAGAAAGTATGATCCTCGACATTTGTTTCAAATTTTGATGCATTTAACTCATAAGTTTGGTTTCTGTATGTTTCCTGTTAAATCAGAAAAAGTAGAACGATGCTGAATCGTGGTCTATATTAATTGCAATTATTGCTTTCTGATTGCCTATTGCTTATATATCTAGTTTCTTATAGTACACTTTCCATAGACTTGCTGTGTTACCCCGACTCTTCGACACGGTGTTATGTCTGACACGTGTCAGACTGTCAGATACGAGTGTTTTGTGCGAACTTTTCAAATTTGGTCTAGAGTGCTGTGTCGTGCTGTGTCCGACACGTGACACGGCAGCTAAGTTAAGTGTCGGAGTAACATAAGTTTATTGAAAAAATCGACTGTGAGATGGATTTACTTGAAAGACCAATCTGATCTCAATAAAAACCTTAATATTAATAGGGATATACTGTAATTTTATGATTTGAAGCCTTGGTGTAAAAATCAGACATCGTGATCTCATTTTTCTACCATGTTTTCTGCAGGTTTGTCGTGGACATTTATAAAGCTGAGGGCAGGACAGAGGACAAGAAAGTAATCTCACAAATTCCTCTCATCGTCCCTAAGGTGATATTTTCTATCACTATTGAACATTCCACCAAAGCGTTAATCACCCCCGCCAGCTAATAACATAAACAGTCGAACGAAAGTGTTGTCGTGTTATACCTTTTTGGAGAAGTCGTTTCACATCTAGCTGGATATTCGAGCAATATTGCTTTTTTTTTGGCCCGATTTAGCACAAGTCTGGATCGGAGGAATCTTGCTAACAGATATAAGGCATGTTGAAAATGATCATTGCGCTCAAGTCTTGGATGTTACTACTACTATTTTCGTTCCCTTAGTGATGTTACCCATGTCATTCACCAGCTAAGGACAAAAAGAAGTTGCGCTAATTAAGGTCTCCCGCTTTTGTGGCTGCAGGTTCCCCAACAGAGGGATGATGAAGAATGTGGGTTTTATGTTCTCTACTTCATCAACTTATTCATGCAGGCCGCTCCTGAAAATTTCAGTCTTTCTGATGGTTACCCTTACTTTGTGCGTACTTCCTTTCCGCATCTTCTACCTTTTACCATTTTCTGCTAATATTTTTCCTTCTGTAAATGGATCCATATAGACAATTTATTATACCAGTTCCGAACCCATGTCATAAATACCACCCCTACTGACATTTCTCCACCAACTGCAGATGTCGCAAGGTTGGTTTAAACCCGAGGACTTGGATTCTTTCCGAGGCAAGCTTGAGAAAGAAATACCTAGAAAAAAGGTAGAGATTAGAGCTACCCGCATGTCCCGTCGTAAGCCGGGAAGAAAGGTCGGAGTTATATCTGTAGATGACTGAGTTCCGAGCAAAAGCCTAACCACCACCGGATCCAGCTGACTTCAAAAAACTCAAATTCTTTGTACATATCATTATCAGGTGCAATAGACTAAAGTATTTAGGTCAAATGTGTAAGGAAGTAACTAATGCCAAAATTTGGAGACACTGTACAAGCTCTTCAACTTCTCAATGTGTATAATTTGCTCATACTGCTAGTTTGAGGTCTCATGCACGTACTTCTATAAGCCCGCTGCAAAGGACTGAACAGTGAACAACAATGTTTTCCAACTACCGTCCACACTTGTACGACCATACTTGGTACCATTTGATGACGCAGTTCCATTTTTCGATTGACTATTTGCTAATAAATTGGAAAGTACATACTCCTTTATAGTCGAGCCATTTCCTCCCTCTTTCCTTTTTCACGGTAGCCAGATTTTCTTTTTTCTTTCCTTTTTTTTGAAAAGTTGTGTAGTCCAAATTTATTTGCACGTGGCGTGTAGAGTGTTTTGTGTAATCCAAAATCATTTTCTGGGGGAAGTAATGAGCGACTAGGAAAGAGTACAAACTAAGTAGGCTTTGGAACTAGATCCGACAACGCTGATTCGACCCGAGACACGAAACTTGACATAATAGACTCGACTCGAAGTGACCAATATAATCTGGTAGACCAAAAATAACTTATTTAGGGAAAAACCTTGGCCCGAAATTACTAAAACAGCCCAATCTAGAATGATCCAATATGAAGTAATCCCGGCCCAAACTAATCTGATAATTATTGACTCGAAAGTGACCCGACGCCAATGAGTCGGAACGGGGCTGGCAAGGCCACAAATAGTTGAACCACGTGTATCCAATCAGATAATAACACGTCATCAAATAATACGATAAATGACGCGTCAACCAAACCACCATAAAATCCCGTCACTTTCCTAATTCCTCACCATTTCTTCCTTTTCGAAAATATCTATTTCTGCACCACCGTAGCTTCGCCGGAAAACTCGTCGGAAAACATGGCGACCGTCGATAAATACAACCTAAAGAATCCGGCGGTGAAGCGCATCCTTCAAGAAGTTAAGGAAATGCAATCTCATCCTTCCGATGATTTCATCAGCCTTCCTCTCGAGGTTCCTTAATTATTCTCTTCTTTTACTTTTTTTTTTTTTAAAATATATATTGTGTAATTGAAATCGATTGAATGTCGGAAAGTAATGTTTGATTGTGATTTGTGTTTGATTGTTGACTTTATTCATAGATTCGATTAGGTTATTGTTTTTTTTGTGAATTTTGTTGATTTACATTGGATTTTGTTGATTGAAGCTATTTGATCGTGTTGTTGATGTTTTGAGCTTTAATTATTTTGATTTTTACTGCATTATCTAGGTTTTCAGCTAATTTTGATTAGGAAATGAGGATCTGGTTGTTTCCTGACTAAGAGCTAATAATTTTTGGATCGTAACTGGGAATAGCGAAATTTGGAGGTGGTTTTCGATTCTGAAATGGCGGTATACTGATTTGGATGTACGGATTAATTGAAATTTTACATTAGGGGATTCGAGAAGGGGTGAATTACCAATGTAATGGAGTAAAGCAGAAAAAAATCGAGTGTTCATCTAAAAGCTTTTATATTTTCACTGTTCAGCAGGGCGACTGCCTCTGCTATCCCCCGTCTGGTTCCGCCACTGAATTGTAACTCGCCTGGAATATTGTTTGATCATCTAAATGGGGATATGTACATAGTAATATGAGATAGAATTTGCTGTCGTAATTACAGGCAGTAACTTTGTGAGCTCGTGTCTTTGATGTATATTATTTTATGCAAGTTCGACTGGAAACATGTGTGTGGGGAGTTCTCGAAGTGCTGTTGGTGTTGTCAATTCGTAGTTTGGGACTTGGGAGTTATCTCAAAAATGTGTTTGGTTGTTGATTGAGTTTGACGGTGTTTTGCAGGAGAACATTTTTGAGTGGCAGTTTGCAATTAGGGGCCCTGGTGACACTGAATTCGAGGGTGGTATTTTCCATGGGAGAATTCAGCTTCCTGTTGAATATCCATTGAAGCCGCCATCTTTTATGTTGTTGACGGTAATCACTTTTACCTATATGCATTTTGCTGGTTATCTGGTTTATTTGCAGCATATTTTTATTTCGTGATTCACCTCCTTGTGAATGGGTATTGACTTAAATCTTCCTTCTTTTCAGCCGAATGGTCGTTTTGAAACCCAGACAAAAATTTGCCTCAGCATATCAAACCATCATCCAGAGCATTGGCAACCATCATGGAGTGGTGAGTTGTTGCTTATTTTTCACTTGTTTATGTTAACTCGATCATGAAATTATAGTTTTATAGATTATGTCTCCATGCCATATTAGGTTATAGACTCACCGAGTCCAGAGCAGCCTTGCTTTGTTTCATGGACTTACTCATTAAACTTTAATTAAGATTACTATTGTCAAGGATACTTTGTTTATCAAAGCATCACAGAGTTCGGGGGCATTATATATCTGTGCAAAGTCCATCAAAATCCACTAAGACAGTTTTCTCTGGTAATTTAGACAACTATAAAGCCTTGCCCGAATGGAGATTGGCTAAGATTCACTGAATGTAAAGAACAGAAGGAATAGGAAAGGGTAGATGGATGTGGGGATCAGGAACAACAGAGTAAAAGAAGGCAAAACAGACCGATACACAATAAAAAATGAGTTCTCAGCATAAGAGAAACTGAGAAAGCCAGTAAGCACATTGTGCAATACTGCTCGTATTACAGAGGTATAACTTTAAAAGAGATCTAGGAGACATGAAGTGAATTGTTAGGTGATATTTAGCGATCAGATGAGTTTAAAATTAAATTTATAAGCTTTCACAAATATATCAATTTAAAGTGTTTTTGCTTGCACCACAATCTAATAGTTAAGTGATTGTAACAGTTCGTACTGCATTGGTGGCACTGATTGCTTTCATGCCGACACCTCCTAATGGGGCTTTAGGATCTCTGGACTACAAGAAGGAAGAGAGACGGAGGCTAGCTATCTTATCTCGTGAAGCTCCCCCAAAATTTGGAACCCCTGAGCGTCAAAAGGTTATCGATGAGGTCTGTACTCAGTATGATCTCTCTACTTCACACTTTGGTCGTTTGCTTGTGTCCAGAACGGATGCATGTTATAGCATTTGGGGTCCCAGGGACTATAGAAAGCCAATTTTTTATGCATTTCACCCATTTTATGTTCAATTAAAAATAAGACACAGTGTGTAGAATAATATGGATTATAAATAAAATACTTTCTGGTCCTGCTCATTGTTGTGTCGGTATACATAGAATAGTATTGATGCCTTTCACTTTTGCAGATACATGCATATATGCTTAGTAAGGCACCTCCACTCTCTTCAACCCCAATGGAGTCTCCTGAAGAGCAACCCAATGAAGAGGCGGCTAGTTCTGTGGAACCTGCAAATGCTGAAAATTCGGAAACTGTTGAATCTGCTACCGTAGGAGGTGATGACAGGGTTATTGAGGAAGCTCGAGTAGCTGCTGAGGATGCTGGTCCCATGGTTCATCAGGAAGTTAGACAGGTTAGAGCTGAAATGCCAACACAGCTGCTTCAACATAATCGTTCAACAAGGGTGCAAAGGTCTGCTGATGATCGATTTCTCACTCTAGCAGCCGTGGGATTGACTATTGCTATTGCCTTTCTCGTGTTGAAGAAGCTAGTCAAATCCTATGGTTATGGTGCTATTTTTATGAGCGAATCATAGAGTGAAGTGACAAAGTGAAGATACGATAACATTTAATATTTTTCGCGTGCAAAGAAGACAGGAAGGCTGGATTCTTACATTTGTGGGATATTCGGTTTAGTATATGTTGTAATATATCGTGTAGATGTTAATGAAGCTATTAGAATTATGAATGATAGTGTCTTTAAAGACGTCGATGAGGTTGCTTGCTTGCTATATTGGTCTAGTGAAATCTCGATCTTTAGCTCTAAAATCTTTAACCTTGTACACGATAAGAGCGTCTCAATTTACCACTTTTCGATAAAGACGATTGAAGGAGACAGAGGGGGCTTAACAGCAAATCATGGTGAGATCTATTTTGCGGATAAAATGCTTAGTGGTACAATTTGCCCAAGATTATGCAAATTTGAGGCCGTGACACTGAAAAAATTCCCAAAATTTACAAACTAACACACCAAAATTAACGATTGCGTGTCGTGTAGGGGTGTTAACGAGCTGAGCCGTGTCCGAGCTTGACCTTGCTCATCTTTTGCTCAAGAACCAAAACTCGAGCTCAAGCCGATCTTTAGCTTACCCGAGCTTAAAAAAACGAGCTCCTTATCAAGCTTGCGAGCTTTAATGCGAGATCGAGCTCAAATCGAGCCTATATATAATTGTTAATTTTTTGATTTTTATCCTTATGATATTTTCAACAAGAAGGCTCAAACGTTATATGTAAAAATATTTGGTAGATCAGTAAGACATTTGATACGTGTGATACAAAAATATAATCATGATAGAATATTTTAATAACTATGAACAATATCTTATCTAATTACACAAGTTCGAGCCACTCGCAAGCTTTTCGAGTCGAGTCAACGTTTGCTCGGTTTGACTCGCTAAGCTCTCGAGCCAAGCTTTAACCGAGCCGATCTCGAGTTACTCGCGAGTTGTTTCGTCTCATTAACACCCCTGGTATCAAGTCATTTTCAAAATAATGTAATCATTTTTCATTTCGAAAATCGAAACAATACCTCCGTCTTAACCACCCCGAAACAAGCGGGCAAAGTACAATTGAATGTCTAGAATGTTAGACCCAAACATATTGACAGGCCCAAATGTGTAACCCTGAAAAAACCAGGGTATAATAACACAACCAGCAGAAACGCAAACGGCACACATTCATTATCTTCTTCATTTCACCAAAACCTCACTTCTTCACCACCATACTTATTCTTCCGATTTTCCATAAACCCTAGAAATTCAGGATGCCAGGTCCCGTTGTTGTTGATCAAGATCAGATTCAAACACCTGTCGATGAAGTCGAGGTTCTTGAACAAAAGGTAATTAATTAAATCAATCAATCTATTTTTTTGTTAATTTCATTTTTTTTTTTGGGGAATATATTTGATTGATTGAAAAATTTGTGATTTATTGTTGTAGAAGGAAGAAATTGTTGTTGAGGATGTGAAGGAAGATGACCATGAAGATGACGATGATGACGATGACGATGATGATGAGGATGATGACAAGGATCTTTCTCTTGGTATTTTCTTCTATGTTACTCAGACTCGTCTACTCCTATCTGACAAAATATGTATCGGAGTATCTGATACGGCTATTTTGTGCGAAATTTTCAATATTTTGGACTAAAATGAAGTATCAATCGTATCCGACAAAATGAAGTATCCGAGTAACATAGATTTTCTTATATTAATTTAGAGTTTCAGATTACTTGTTTGATTAACGGTTTGTTATTATTGTTTATTAAGTTATTGAGTTTTTGATGAAATATAAGATGTTTACGCTGCTAGATTGCTAGGTTGAATGCTTTTCGACTCGGTCTGCGGTTTTTGTTTCGTCGATTTTGTTATTTTGATTTGTTGTAGTATAGAATGAGGATATGTAATTGCAATTGGTCATTGGGAGGTTTGTGATGCGTGAATGGGTGGTTTTGATGCTTTAGGGTTGATGAGCACTAGAGAATTAGGATATATTACTATGATTAATTACGGTCGTCGCTGTTGTTGTTTGAATGATGTTAAGATGGTGTAGTATCTGACTACCGAGTACCATCTTTATTACGCGTGTTATGAGCTATATTATTCCGACACTTGACTATGGTCTCATGCTGCGTGCCTGAATTTGACACACTTCATTTTAGAACAAAAAAGTAGAAACCTTTGTGGCAAATTACTGTATCTCACACTCCGACATATGCATCGTAGCTGGAGTAACATAGGTTTTAACTTTTAAGGAAAACTCTTACAATCCCACCCTCTTATTTGAAGTTGTCCGGTTGGTCTTTTCCCCCACTAACCACCCTCCAAACTGCCTAAAGTGCATATTTTTATTCCGCATTGCAAGGATTTTGTCGATGGTGCATACCATTTATTATTCTTAGTAAGCGCGCTCATGCCTAAAGCTAATTGAGTCAGTAGCCTCTGTGTCTTGTCTTATAGACAGACTCACTACTATTACTTTTATCTTTTTCCTTTGTTCATTTTAATACAGAGTATTTTCTTTTATTTGCCACATTATCCCAGATTTTACTCATTAACAATCTTGCTCACTTTAAAATCACAAAATGCTCTTGTTGACAATAACTTATTTTTTTATAGTAGAAAATTGTTTGCTAAAACAGCGTGACTTGTTTGTTCCTTGACGTGGTGCTTTCACCTCACGCTTTGCACTTCACCGTAAAGGGGCCCACATCGTCTCGATGCGCCTCGCGCCTTTAAAAGCTGTGTTTAGGATTAGTAATGAGTCGCAACAACAAACAACAATTCAGCAACTGGCATTCTGATAAGTTGTGTGTTTCTTGAAGTTGAAGTGTTGATTATTCTTTTTGTTTGTTTTGTTTGATTAAGGCTCAGGAGATGGTTCCAAGCAGAGCAGGAGTGAGAAAAAGTGCCGGAAAGCCATGTTGAAGCTCGGAATGAAACCTGTCACAGGTGTTAGCCGGGTTACCATCAAGAGAGCCAAAAATGTAAGGGTTTCTGTACTCTATTATTGACCATTAGTACTCATTGACTTATTGTTGATGTTAATGGATTGTATCACAAAAAACTTAAATATGAGATTGTCTTTCATGTGAGACCATCTCATAGAAGACTCACCGCAGACTGCAATATGCCATTATTTACTCATTTTGAGACATGTCCTGTTAATCCAGATGATGTTCTTCATCTCAAAACCTGATGTGTTCAAGAGTCCACATTCTGAGACCTACGTGATATTTGGAGAGGCAAAGGTTGAGGACTTGAGCTCTCAGCTTCAGACTCAAGCTGCCCAGCAGTTCAGAATGCCTGACATTTCATCAATGATTGCCAAATCGGAAGCCGCAGGACCCGCCACTGCTGCACAGGAGGAAGAAGAAGAGGAGGTCGATGAAACTGGAGTGGAGCCTCGAGACATTGAGTTGGTCATGACTCAAGCTGGAGTCACAAAGGGCAAGGCCGTCAAAGCACTCAAGACTCATGATGGTGACATTGTTAGTGCCATCATGGAGCTCACTACTTAGGCCCGACTTTGTTTCCCTATCTTAATTGTCACTCCTAGCCTCCTTGGGAGTTTATGTTCTATCTATTTTCGTCGATTATTTGTTATCCCAAACATCTTTGAAGTGATGTGGTTGTGCTTTTTTTAAACTGCTGCCTGTTCATTTGAAGTATCTTTCATAATGATGATCGATTTTCCTGCTTTAAATAGGCAGTTCTTAAACATTTTTGCCAGCTTTTATGTCTGCCTTCTCAAGGATCTTTCACTTTGTTTATCGAAATTACAGTATTCATTAACTTTGTTGCATGTTTGTACAGGCCATTTTCAGATTTACCAGTACGGTTGTACCAGCGCAATCTTATTGATTGAAGCGGTAAATTATTCGACTTTTTAAGTATTTATGACCCTGCAATTAGTACGAATCTCCCCTTCGGCACCATTGAGGACTTGAATTTGGCTCATCTTAACCATAGCTTGTACAAAGTCCTGTTGCCAAGCCAACCCATGTGTTGCATAAAATGCAACCTGTTGAGTGGTTTCCGAGCTGTCTAACAGTGCCTGATCAGAGTCAAATAGGCCATTATGCAGGAAGAGATTGGCATAATAAGAAGAGTCCATTAGTAATGGAGTCTGGTTCATGAAAACAGTATCTTCTCCCTGTGAATTGACGGCGCATTGTTGCGTCAAGAGTTGTGCCAAATGCGGGTTTAGGTTCGGGCCCTGGCTCGTTTTTGAGCTGTAGTTGTATAGTCTGCGAGTGACTGCCGTGCAGTGGGAGCGACCAATTGTATGTGCTCCTGCATGTTTAATCGTATAATGCCTGATTAAATAATTAAACCTTGACGGACTCATCTTGTTATTCAGAGATACCTGACTTACCAAGGAGTGCAACCAGATCATCCTGTGTTAAACCCTTTTCCGCAAAGGATTGGGTCATCTGATCGAGGTTGAAACTAGGGCCAGGGATGTCGCCAGTTTCTACTGCTCTGGAAATTCTGCCGTCCCTCCTTCCTGCAGGCACATCCCAGTACAGTCCTCCTGTCTACATATACATATATCAGTCCCGTGGAAAGTATTAACGTTTCCGTGGTTTATAGAAGTTACTACTCGTACAAATTAGTAAAAAAGAAACCGAAAATCTGAGTTTAGTATGCTTACAAGAACTACGGCGTCTCTTGCAGCAAAGGCCAGAATATCGGCACAAGAGACAACCCCTGCACACTCAGCTTCAAGCCTAGCCTTCGCGTTATCAATCACTTCCAACCCGCGTAGTGTCCTTCCATTGGGTGCTCCATCCTTCTCGGCTTTATTTGTTGAGGTAGAGTCTATCAGGATTGATCCATCGCAACCCTACAAACAACCAATTAAATTTAAATTCTAAGTGCCGTGGTGTCATATCGTATCATACAACAGAAACTATGATAAACCAGAGGATGTGTTACCCTGACAAAGCAGTCGTGGAAATGCAACCTAACAAGCCCTGGTGCAATCCCTTTATCACCAACGAACGCTTTTACGACCTCATTTCTGATTATTGTTTCGGCTAAGTGACATTTGTCGCTATAGAACCCGACTTGAAGAACTGCTTCAATGTAACGGGAGCTTAAGAAGAACACCAGTATAGTTGCTAATGTAATTAGCTGCTTCATCATGGTTGAAACAACCGTCTTCTGTTGGATATTGTGTGTTTGATCAGCAAATTTATAGAAGCAGTTTTCGACAAGCGTGCTTCGTCCATAATTCCTCTTCACATGCCATTACCTGATCAGATGAATCCCTAAGGCTACTCTATGCATGAGCTTTCAATCTACAAGTCAGCCATTTAAGGAAACTACTTGATGGGTGTCTTCTATTATTGTTGCGTTACAAGTTTGCTTACCAATTACCAATTACAAGTCAGCCATTACCTGATCAGATGAATCCCTAAGAACCGACTCGCTCTGTTAAGATTGATTGCATCCAGCTGAATTGACAAGGACATAAGAACTAATTCGTCTAATTGTCTTATAATGTAGCAGACTTGTAAGTTCCCTGTAGTTTGAGGGAACGAAAGAATAAATGCAGATTTCACTATTTTAGCTAAGTTGATTTGATCTGTAGTCGACGAAACAATAATTGGTCTGGACATACCATTTGTTGGATAAATCCCGGTTATGAAAGCAAAATCACAGCAATAATTGAACAAATAATTGAGTTGAAGCTAAAACATTACAGGTAATGGAGCACAAGATGAGATCCGAAAATGAGATCTGAAATATGAATGTAAGGCTGCCCTGCATAAAGTTCAAAAGAAAGATGAATAGAACAAGCAGTATTTAGATTATACACAAAGTTGTCAGTTTTAACATTCCAAAAGGTTTCCAATGCCTTATTACAAATTTGTAGAGTATTAGAGGTCTAGGGAAGAGTGCAGACTATATACAAGTAAGATATCATCATTCATTAATCTGTGGAATGGAGGCATCAATTCGTTTTCCGAAGATCCTCTTTAGAAACATGTTCCCAGTCTGATGAAGGGCTTTCATTCCCATACCAGCTTTCGAAGATTTCACTGTTCAGCTTGTTGGTTTTGCCAAGTTGGGTCAAGAATGTTCCTCCGTTCACGTGAATGCCAATCGGATCCTCACTCTCTTTCTCTGTGAAATTTGGGTATGGCCCAAATGCTCCTCTCAGTGTGGGCATTTGCTGCTCCGATGAGCCAGGTTCATCAGCGTCATCTACCACAACATTTAAAGGGGATACAAGAACTTGACCCATGTCCACAGAGTCCAAATCTTGGATACGACTCTGGATGATTCGAAATCTAGCCATCACTGAGGCTTCCCCTTCCTCAAGATCACCAACTGACTTGGAAACCCAGTCGGGAAAGGAGTCAGAACTGTCAACACCACACTCAAGGGTTTGATACATAGGACTCGAGGAATCTCGGTCTGGCAAATAATTATACTCGTCTGGTGATGTGTTATACTCATTGTTAAGGGAATCATGATCAACTCGAGACTTGAGCAATTGATATCTCGCCAATACAGGATTTTTGGGTCCCGGAGCATCATCACTTGTCGCAATACCATGGGAATCTAGGTCAGTGGTATACAATTTTGAGGGATTTTTGTGTCCTTCAAATGATTCTTTGTTTTCCTGACTAGCCTCAGCGCTTTGACTTCGGCTCTTGAGAATTTGATATCTGGCCATAACCGAAGCATCAACACTATCGCCATGAAGAGTTTTTTCATTGGTTGCTATTGGCTCGCTGAATTTTGCGGTAGTCCCATCAACAGCTTGTGAATTGGGAATATGGGTCGTTTCTACTTTTCTCGCCAGATCAACTGTTTCATGAACATCCGCCGGAACATCGGAAGTTGATGAGACCTCATTATCTGAAACATTCTTTTAAGCATACATGAGAGGAAGTTTGTGATCAGATAACTAAGTGTATGGTTTAACTGGGGGTTCGAGGACAAACATTACCTTTTGCACCATCTTGTGTTTTCTCCATGTCAGCCTTCACTCGAAGAAATCGAGCTTTAGCGGTCATGGCACACAATGAAGCTTCTGCATCAAGCCACAAATTCTTGTATAGAAGTCTCCGTTGGTCCATCTCCTCCTCCCCGCGAAAGTTTTCATGAAGAACGTTCTTTATAGCCTGCAGCAATTACGTTTTTCATTAAAAACCAGTCTCTCTCTCCTTTTATAGATAAAAGTACTATTAAACCTCAAATAGAAAGTATAAGGTAGATCAGTAGAGGGTTGGATGTGGATCCGGTGTGCATCATACCAACGTTCAAATCTTAGAGTACTTGAGAGGGGACCCAGTCACCTCTTCGCCTTTCTCAATGCATACACATGAAGTGTACAACGGATTATCACCTTCAGGTTCAGGTTCAAACCTAGCTCCCTTTATGCTTTGCTTCAAGATCCGTCATTGCATCATACTATGTCCATTTTAATGGCAAACTCCAGTTTGACATTTTAGTGAAGAGAAAAAAAGCCGAATGGGTGGAATTGGTTGAAATAAATTAATGGAGAAAGTAACAAATACTGAACAGAAAGATCTCGGAGCAAAACAAGAATGAACAATACCTCCATCATATCAAAATCCTTAACCGAGTTTGGGTCATCTTTACAAGAAACAGATTCCAAAAGACGCTCAGTTGTATCCCCAACCTTGACAGCAGCAGCAACTGCTTCAAATGCAGCATCATTGACCTAAACTCCAACAATAGCGACATAAGCAGCTTAACAGAAAGAAGAAATTAAAAAACATGTGAAGACTGCTTACCATCTGAGCAACTGGCAACTCTTGATTAAAAGAATTTATTTCCAACGAGGACATAGTTGAAGGCGATTCCCCAGCCATCAATGACATGGAAGCGTTAAGGTTGGCAATAACATGCTTAACTGCAATAGAGTGCTGCTCTGTAACTGATGCCCGTTTACTGAAGCAATAGCACCGAAGTAATTCCGATAGGTTCAACAATGTTTTCAACAACATATTCACATCAACGTTTGATTCTGAAATTTTACTGGTTACTTGACAGTTGCTTAAACTTGCATTATCTCCAGGAGATGAACTTGCATGATTATTCTCGGAACTTGATGGTACATCAAGAGAATTATTTGCTACACCCAGAGAAAATTTTGGATGTTCCCCTCCCTCAGAAACCTGTATTGCAGGTAATGTAATTTCAGGCGGTGCATCTGTTTCTGATTTGTTCAACATGAAACATTCCTTCGTGGACACATAACTCTCGTCAGCAAGCTGAAGGCCATCTTGAGTGTTTAGATCAAAGCAAAGGGGTTGTCGTGTCGGGGAAAAAATTTCTTCAGTACCTTTTGATGCGCATTCTGAATTAAAAGGCCTCTCTGGAAATTTTCCTTCTGTACACTTTTCAGAAAAGGTATTTCCACAACCAGAAGTGTCAACTGGAAAACTCAGCTGAGGGGCCTGAGTGCTCATACTTTTGCATTCATCTGATTTTTTAACACAAACATCTGGCAGCATGCCATTGGACACTGCAAATGGCGAGAAGTAGCTAGATGAAGCTCCTCTCCAACAGGGTGAATCCTCAGCAGGGTTGTGGACTTCAGTTACCCCGGACATTTTCTCAACAGAATATGCAGCTTGAGTATCATTAACTTCCACGTCTTGGCCAACTGAACTAAAGTGATGAGGCATTTGGGGTGAATCTTGACTTTTTTCAGCGCCCTTTTTAATGCCTATCATAGTATCTAAAGATTCTATTAATTGGCTTGAAAACGGCCCCACAGACGATGATGGAGGTCTCCTGATGACTATGCTCGACTGACGTTTCAATCCGAGGGGAATTCGAGGCTCAACTGGATAGGAGTAATTATACCCTGCAGAAATATTACTTTCTTTGTCTACGAAGCTGGGGTCGGGATTCACTTTCGGAGCTGAAAATATACCTTCAAGAGAGCTACTTTCAACATATGATGATTTGTTCTTCGTAATGGGAAAAGTACTAGCAGTGGATGTAGACGAGCCAAACACATAGGCACCACTTTGACTAAAGTGGTCCCCAAGTGACAAACCAGTCACATTTTTAGAGCCACGGAAGTTTGTAGCTGATTCCGCAACCGGGCCTTGAAGATGAGAGCTTTCTTTAGGTACCAATGAAGAATCAGAAGCCGGGAATCTTGAGCCGCCTAAAAGTGACCTACTGTCGTGTACTCCGGCTTTCCAAAGAAATTCATCAAGGCTAAGATCTGAAACAGGAGATGTAAGCCAAGTCTCAATTATACGAACTTCTTAATTTCAAAATTGGGTATGCAACATGCAAGAATCAAGATCACTACACTACAACAAAGGGCCTTAGCGTTTTTCTAGTGGACAAAACTAACTGAAGCATGCTGAAAAGTTACCATGTCAGCCTGGCTTTATCTCTCTCCATAAGGAGCTTAAATTTGTTATACCACATTTTTCTAGGGAAATGAAAGGTTGACATAGGCTGTGGAAGTAAGAAGTCTCACATAACCAGACGTGCACAGTCTGATAACACTGAATTACATCATTGGTTTGCATATCACGCAGTCAATTAACCATGTACTCCTTTAAGATCTCTGAGCCTACCCTCCTCACACTCCAAACTCTGTCATGTCCACCCCGACATCACCAGATGCGACATCAATGACGCCCATCCTGAGCCTACCTGCCTCGCACTCCAAACTCAAACATGTCCACCCAGGCATCACCAGATGCAACATCGACGACTCCCAACCAAGCCAAGCCTAACCCACCTTTCTCATCGAGAACTCTTGTTCTCCATATCGGCCATTTTCGCCATGTATAATTCCCCAACATCCTACAAAGCGACGGTACGATTGTACCCGAAACCCTTTCCGCCGGATCCAAAACCAAATGACACACTATGGGTCATTGGCGAACCATTTTGGGGAAGGGGTAACACTAGGGTCATGGTGGTGGTGCGATGGTGGCCATCAGAGGGTGGTGAAGTGTCGTGGTGTGTCGTTTGTGGTGGTCAGCAGTTTAGTGTAGTGACTGGAGGTGGGAAGGAGAGGGTGTGGCCGGTGTTTAGTTGGAAAGAGGAAATAGTGATGGGTTAGTGTTTTAAGTCGGTCATATTGTATAAGATTTTCTTACCTGCGAATTTTCCTTCATTATAATAAAAAGATGCTGACACTATAACAGTATAACAAAGATTCAGGGGAAAAAAGAATCTAAATTTTTTCACATTTTAAAAGGATACAATTTGCACAGACTAAACAAGCTTTATGCCTTTATCTCCTTGAAAGAGACAAGAACTTTAATAGACAAATGGAAAAAAATAAGCAATATAAAAAATGGTACATGGTAAGTAACTTTAATTTGGCAGGAAGACTCGTTAGCTACCTGATCAGAGAAATATACTCTGTACAACGCAAATGTAACCCTACGCAGAGAGAAACTGCGACTCTAATCCAGTCACAAATATAAGACAACATGAGCACATCCAGTGCACCATCATACCCTTTCATTTATCCATTTAACAAATGATTATTAAAAGCCATTAATCAGAAAAAGTAGAGCCAAGCAACAAATGACGCACATGGAGGGGCCACTGTTATTGCAGATCCAAGATAGGCAACACATATAACAGAAAAAAAAAATACAATAGATGAATACTGAATATGCGTACATAAGATGTAAGATACCTCCATCAGGAACATTAGTGTTACTCCTCCCATCAGCGAAAGGATGAGTATAAACATCTGTAGAAGGCTGGCTCTTGTTACCTTCATCAGCAAGAAGAGGACTTTTGCTGTTCTGTGAATCAAAGAGGCTTGATTCCTTCGAACAAACCGCCTGAGCATATTCTGACCATTTGCGTTGCTCATTCACCCCACTCCACACATTACCCCATTCCATTTTATGGTCCCCGTCCCCTGACCTGCGCAAATGAGTAGAGGCAGAGTTCGACAGCAAATCATAGCGATCCCCACTATTAACCCCTAAACTCAAGAATCCATCTTTCTGGGCTGGAGTGGACACATAAGGAGGGTAATATGACTTAACACCCTCAGATACTGCGCACATGCTGTTAGGAAAGGGGTCATATGAAAACGGATCATAAACACCTGAAACAGTTGAGCTTGGCTGCGAACCGGAGTACCCATAAACAGTAGGAGAAGAAGAGCATGTCACATTAACACCCACAGTTGGTGCAAAAGTTGATCCGGTGGCCGAGGATGAGGAGTTGTTCCAGAGTTGGCCAGCAGAATCATAGTACGGCCCATACATTAGCACATCAGGATAATTCACATGCGTGTTGGTCGAATTTTGTTTCTGAAGTGATCTTTCAACTCTAAATGGTGGAGCTAAGGGGGATAAATTGGATGATGATGATGATGATAAACCTCCAACCCTATATGGACCCGAACCAGAAGAGGTCATTTCTTTTCTAATCATCAATTTCACGAGTTCCTATCTTCAGAATTTCAGGATAGATCCTTCAGCTGACCAAAAGCCCGGAAAAATCAAGGACTTGGAATTAGACACAATGATGAAAACAGAAAGGATAACTTTGAAATATTGTAACAAATACATATACATATAAATCAGACAATTAGACAATGATACATTTACATATAAATCAGAAAATTCTTTGCCACTCTATCATCTCATAATCAAAATCCCCAAAAATTGCAGAACAAGAACTTAATAAATTATACTATTCATATATCAAATAGTAAGATTTGTATGACGAAAAATTCTTGTGTCCTTCGGGAGGAGCGTCCTCCTTACACCTAAAGACAATCCACCAAATGGAATAGTATAAAGGCTTAGGTGTTTGGAGTACGGTCCTCCCGAGGGCGCAAGACTTATTCATGCCTACACTATTACACCTCGAAATACAATAATTAAACCATAAAGATGATAGCTTTGAAGAGATTAAATAGAACCCATAATTTATCTTCTAAACCAAGGATTGTATGACTTATTCATACACAGTTAAATACAGAATTAAACCATAAAGACGATAACTTTCGAGGAATTAAAGAAGACACCCATCATTTATCATCTAAACCAAAAATTGCATGACTTATTGCTACACAATTACAGCTCCAGATACAGAATAACGTCGAAGAAATAAAAAAGAACCCATCATTTACCATCTAAACCAATGACTTTACGACTTATTCCTACACAATTACAGCTCCAAACCCATGGTTAAACCTACGATGATAACTTCGAATAAATTATAAAGAACCCATCATTTATTACCATCTAAACCAATGACTTTACGACTTATTCCTACACAATTACAGCTCCAAACACATGGTTAAACCTAAGATGATAACTTCGAATAAATTATAAAGAACCCATCATTTATTACCATCTAAACCAATGATTTAATGACTTAATCCTACACAATTACAGCTCCAAACACAGAATTAACCCATAAAAATGATAACTTTGAAGAAATTAAGAAGAACCCATCCTTAATTATCTAATCCACAACTATTTTCTTACATGGGCAATCAAGGGTTTACTTGATAATTTACTTTCGCCAGCGTGACAGAATAAATTAGGTGTTTGAGAAATTAACAATTACAGAAACGATTAAAGGGTAAGTAAAAGATGAAATTATGAGAGAATTAAGATAATTAGAGAAGAAGATTAACCTGAAAATGATCGGCAAAGGCATAGAAAGTTGGAAACTGGAGTTGGAATTTCCGTCGCCCTCTCTATCTCTCTCTCTCTCTCTCTTTCCCTTTCTTTCTTTCCTTGTTGGCTTCGCTGGCACTTTTTTGACGTTTCGACTTGAAAAATGCTGAATAAAATTGTTTAAATTAATATGTGACCAAATTTGAAAGTGTCGGTTTTTCATTAAGTTATTGAGAAACACAAAAACGTTAGGGAGACGGTATTTCAAAAGTGTTATTGAGAGACCTCTTACGTATGGGGAGCGAGTTATTTAATTTTGGTTTTTCATGTTAGGTCTTCTACTAATTTAGTGGGAGACGGTCTCTCGGGAGACCTACTGATTGAGAAATTAAATGTCGAGGTTTCTTTTATTTTATTTTTTAGTACGAAAGAGGGGGTAAAGCACCGATAAACTTAATTATTTGCTATTACACAGAGAATAGCTATCTCATGGTTATTTTCTCTAAAGAATAGGACAGAGTTTATTAAAGGAATGGTCCAGGTGGTGAACTAGTGTGCTGGATTTGACGCCTTGATTAACTAGCAGCGGTTCTCTTGGCTTCCCGATATGTGTGCTGAATTTTAATGGCCCAATGAGTCGTTTATCGGTTATTTACATCTTTGGATAATGAACTTGAGGTTCTTACTGACGAGTTGGTCTTCGAGAATGAGTTTGACACAGGAGGAATTATTCATATGAATTAACAGCTTCATAATATGAAGCGATTTCGCTCTCTCCAAACGAGCTAGAAGGGCTAAGAGTTCTGCCTTCATAGATGAACAAATACCACAAGAGAAATAATAGGCAGTAATGAAATTACCCGTCTATTTTCAAAATATACCACATCCTCTTGCTGAACCCGGATTTCCTTTGGATGCTCCATTATATCCCACATTTTTTTGCAAGTTCACTAGCCAAGCAAGGACAACTCCATAGTCGTTTTTTCTAATACATAGTCGTTTTTCATAATACTAAATCGATATTCGTCACAATCTCTAAAATTTAACATTTTATATTTCGTAACAAAATTCTATTAAATCTAATATTATGTCACTTGAAGTCTCATCTGGATGTATCCGTCAAACATTAGTTAGAGTTACAAACGATGTTGAATATAACTCGATCCGTACCAACTTTAAATATACGATCTAAACGGAGTAACTCCGATTTTGAAGATGGACTAATTTAAGTCAACCACGTGCAAAATGAGTCCAAATTATTTATGCCTTTTGCCATAAATCTCCACCATAGGATTCTTTCCATCTGGCACGTAAACAATTCCATGAATAATTGAATGATTAGCATGGATCAAATAGTATAATTAGCACAAATTCTAGTTTCATACGGTCAATTTTGTCTGGAATAAATAAGACGGGGTTTAAATGTAACCATAATAGTCTAGTTAGTTTGAAATAAAAAAATTTGGTATTCCTAAGCAAGAAGTGGGTGATTTGATATATGATTGACGTATTTTAAGCTTGAGATAAATAATACCCGTTTTAAACGAGAATTTATGTATTATTTCAGACGAAAATACCCGATCTAGGAGAGCAACAAAAGGGATGACCATCAGCACGGGCCGACCCGGCCCGCCCTATTTAGCCCCCTAGCAAACAGCCCGGCCAGACCCGCCCACAACCCGCCCCCTTCCCTGGCCTGGCCCGGGTCACAATACCCAGACCCGACCCGCCTCTGACCCGCCCGCAGCCCGCCTCCCCCCCTGGCCCGGGCCAAACACAATCACAGCCCGGCCAAGCCCGCCCTCCCCCTGGCCTGGCCCGAGTCTGACTAAAAGAGCTCGGCCCGCCTCCGGTCAGCCCGGCCCGACCCGATGCCATCACTAGCAACAAGGCACAAAAAGTAGAAAGTAGGAAGCTAGTCTCAGTGTGACTGCACTAAATGAACAACGAGGCAACTAACAAACAGTAACAAATTTTCACATTCTCATCCCAATTTCCCAACTAGGCAACTAACAAACAGTAACAAATCTTTACCAAGTTACCAACAAAGGTAAATAGGTAAAAACCTGGCTACAAATCCTGGAGTAATTTATCGCACCTTTACCAAAATCACCGTCACTCACAAGTCACAAACCTCCTCCTTTAACGCATTCGACATCTCCAAAATCCAGGAGAGAGAAACCTCCGTCACTTCGCCGACATTCCGATCTACTTTCCGGCGACGTCGGCGGCAACGACGACGGCGACGCCTCATTCATTAGCTTCATATAATTAACCTAATTTAATCTCTGATCTCTTCTAATATACGTTACGTTTTGATCTATTAATATATTTAATCAGTTAAATTTAGTTAATCGGAGATTTTGTTTCGTCTCCGATACTAGTAAGATCGAACTGGAACCGGAACCGAAACCGAAACCGATACCGAAACCGAAAAGAATCCTCCTTTTAACAATGTAAGCTCTCAGTTTTTCATCATTTTCAGCAATTACATTTGATATGGTTAGTTTCAGTGATGTTGAATTGTTGATTGTTACGATTTCATGTGCTGCGTAATTTGTGAAATTAGATGAATGCAGGTGTTAGAGATTAGTAGTAGTAGTAGTAGTAGTAGTAGTATTGTACGGAGTAGTTAAATGAATGCATTGTGGAAATTGGATTGCTGATTTAGTACTTCATATTCATATATATATATATATATATAGGATTCGGAGTAGCCTTGTAACGTAGCTTTGACTTTGTTTTTAAGCTAAAGATAGTTCCTTTTTAGGTAAATTTTCAGATTTTGGTGGCAATTTTAGTCATGATTAGCTTTGATCAGCTTACCCTTTTTAGATTGCACTCGATATAGTGTTGATTCGCTTCGCGTCTGCTGCGACTTTACATAGTTGAGATACTTGTGATTTACTTGGATAGTGCATTACTGCTGCAGTGCTGCCTTGGATCGATTGGCGGGTTTTTAAATTGCTCATATGGAGAATTAGGAGGTTTTAATAATTAATGAGATTTTGTTGGAATAGTGGTTTGTTTCTGATTTGTTGAAAGTAGGCGACTTTTTTCGCTTGTTTGTGTAGAGGCATGCAGAGTGTGGATATGAGTCATATGACTATACGAGGGGATGCAATTTGAATTATTTTTTTGGATGTTCGTGAGCTAACATAAGTTGTACATGAATGTATTAAATAGAATGTATATTAACCAAAATAAACTCAAGGCAGCTATTGGCATGCAATTTTACGATAGTCATTTAGAGAGTAGACCATATTCTGCCAGTAAATTTAAGAACCGGCTGCGTTGATTGGTCTTCTTCAATGGAATGAGCTTTTGTTGTATAGCTTTGCAATGTTCTATTGACGTTTGTCTATTTTGATTTCTTTCTGCTAATGGAAATGGTTAATAAAGGTGGCTGATCCGATGTGTTGTTTTGGAAGGGAGGGATGCAAGTTTGTGTAAGTTGTCTCTTGGAAGTAGGTTATGCTTCGTCATCTCAGATGGTTAATTGATTTTACTCAGAGAAACTTAACTGTCAAGAGATTGGCCAATGCGGAGCTTAGACCGTTTAGGCCGGCTATGTTGGATACATACCATGAGATTGCTGTTTACATTCACCGGTTTCACAATCTTGATCTTTTCCAACAAGGGTAATATTTCCCGTAACTCAGTGTAATCCCATTAATTTGTTTGGTCACTAGATTTAGATATCGATTCCACTGAGATTAATTATGTGATGATAATAATATGAGTGTAAATTTCTGTGGCATAGATGGTACCAAATTAAGATCACTATGAAATGGGAAGATGGAGACAACACCGTTGTTGGAATTCCATCAAAAGTTGTACAATACGAAGGTATTTCTCCTTTATAAGTTGATTTTGAATGATTTTTCGTTACATGCTTAATCAGCTTGTAATTACGATACTCTCTGTTTCTTGCAGCTCCAAATACAGGTTCTTCTGATAGTTATGGAGTTTGGAGGATAGACGATGCAGATAATAGTTTTGCAACTCAACCCTTTAAGATCAGATATGCTAGACAAGATGTTCCGCTTTCAGTCATGATTGCTTTTAATGTATCCCTTTCCAACCGTGAGGTACCCTGAGATGTCCAGTATGATTTGTGATTTTTTTTGTAATTCTTTTCGTTTAGTTTTTTTTTTTTTTTTCCTGGTCTAATAGATGTCTAATAAGTTGATAGGCCAAAGATCTTCAGTTACAGATCACTATATATTATCAAATGAATAGGACCATATTTTCTTCGAGATTGTGAGATTTGACATTATTTTGGAAATGGTTGGACTGATGCCCAGTTTATTTGGGAGCTGAAAGGACCCAGTAACGCATATGTGATCAAACATAGTACTCCCTCCGTCCCTGTCATTTGTTTACCTATAATTTTGTTTGGGTGTCTCGTTCATTTGTTTACCTTTCTATATTGGGAATGATTTTGATGAGTAATTTGATCACCCGTATGTCTCATTGTCCACTTGTCATCCAATATGAATAACCACAAATGGTCCCCTTCCCTTTCCTCTATCTTTGTACCAAAAAGAAAGGTAAACAAATGACTGGGACAGAGGGAGTACTATCTTGTGCTTGGTTCCCCAGTCTCCAACTGTGTGTCAATCCTCTTGCCTGTCCAAAAGCAAGTAATTCACACTGTTTTGTTTATGATGGTTCATGAAAACTATAAATATAATTTTCAATTTCCCATTCCTTCTACATTGGAGTTGCTTAAGATTCTTGGAAGATGTGATTCAGGATGCTAAACTTTTATCCGTTTCTGTTCAGCTATAAAACTGTATCAACCCCGTATCAAAAAATGTGTAATCTAAACTCTAAAATTAGGGGTATTGGAACTTGAAAAATGATATGCCTAGAATTCTGTGGTTCATGTATATATCTGACATACAATGAAAATGGTTGGAAGATATTTTGACTAGCTATTGATCTTGGTTCTTGACTGGCTGTTCTGTATATCTTATTTTTAAGGTGTTGGTGATGGTGTTTTTCAAGATTCAGAAATTCTTGTATACTTGTATTGATCTGTTCACTGTAATGAGATTTGGTTTGTGTAGGTCCCCTCCAAGTCTGGCGTTATTATCAAGTTTGAGCTCTTGTATGCTTCTTTCTTAGAGAAAGGGTCAGTTGGCAGTAATTATTTTCTTTGCCTATGTGTGCTTATAAAAGTTGAAACTGGCCTGTGCTTGTGCCTTTCGAATTTTGAGCAATAAGTTGTGGTATATCATGAACAGGTCCGAGTTGCAAGATTCACTGAGTACCCTTCCTACTGCTTCCCATGAATTCCGTGTTCCACCGAGAGCTCTTCTGGGACTACATGCTTACTGCCCTATACTTTTTGATGCCTTCCATTCGGTGCTTGTAGATACCAGTATCCATATTAGCTTACTGAAGTCAGTTGCACATAATATCACAAAGAAGGCACCCAGGTTTATCACTGTTCTCAAATCTCAATTACTTATGTCTACTACTGGTAAAATGTTGTGTCTGACAGACGGTGTGATTTTATTCAGCATGTCTTTCAATGTTGAAAGGGTTGATGGTAAATTTGTCGGCAAATCAAAGAAAGTAAGTTTTCTTCTTTCATTTGTTCAGATTCAACAACAGGCTCTGATGTTGTTGTTGTTGTATTTGTTCAGATTCAACAATTACCCCACGTTTTATTTTATACCATGTCAAATCTTTGGCCTAATTTCATGCTGTTTGGTTTTGTTGTTTCTAAATTATATAGTGATTATTTTTTACTTCCGTTTGGTTTAGTGTCATCTTATCTAAAAATACCTTTTGGTGCATGATGAATGCTTCATTGTGTCACTCATTAGTTAAAATGCGAGGTCTAGGATTTATAGTATACTATCCTATTTACTTGCTTTTGATTTTTTTTATAGCTCATTTTTTTTTTACATTTACTGTGTGATCTACTCGATATGGCTTTGCCCTAGATCAGTTGTGTGTTTTCTTCGTCGCTTCTGTTTCCTAACAAACTGGTAGATATGGCTTCCTGATTACCTTTTACATTCTATTGGTTAGAGATCAGATAAAGTGGAAAAGGAGGTCTCACTTGTCAAAGCATTATTAACGGCGCGTGACATTCTCTTGGAAGAGGCACAGAATCTCAGTAAAGCAATTGATCAAAGTATTGACCTCAATAATTTCATTTCCCAGCTAGATGACTCGAAAATGTTTGGTTCTCTAATTCCAGTGGATGTGTCTTCAACTGAAACTGATAATCAAAGACCAGAATCAGCTGAATTCCGAAGTAGCAATGAGGTCTTTTTTCTAACTATCTAATTCTAAGATCCTAAAAACTTTGGGAACCATTAGAGAAAACAATATTTTTTCTTTCGCAATGACTGTTTTAATCCTTTTGTTTTAGCCTTAAAATGTGCAATCTATTATCTCCTGTATTGGATCAAAGTATCTATTTTCGCTTTAATATTTTAGTGTTTCATAATGTTGAACAGAAGGCAAAAACATTTCGGGACTTCCGGAGTAATGGAGTGCTTCTGTCCTTATCTAAGGACTGTTTACTTTGGTCTGCACATATAATTGGGAATCAAATTCACACATTATGGAATGTGTTTCTGAACTTCCACAGGTTAGTTCTGCTGTCTTTACCTATGAATTAAAACGTTTCCATTAGAGCTTTACAAATGTCAGTATAGATTGTTTACTTCGCATTTAGGATTATCGTCTGCAAGAAGGTTTTTTTTTTTCCTGCCTGAAGTTTTTCCTTAGAGCTATGAGGCTGTGAAGGACACTGGCCTAATTTACCAATGGGTCTTTTTAATTGTTCCATCTACATGATGTAAACCGTATAAATGCATTTTGAAGCAAATCTGTTCTCTTGAAATATCGGTTTTCCTTCTGGACTAGATTAAAAACTATCGCGTGATTGTGGTTGTTGTATATCTTGTAAGATGCTCTGTGATTTAAAAGTAAAGGTCTAGCTCACTTGTGTTGCATATATAATTTCAGGGCTAACAAATCTAAGATTACGGAATATTTGCGGGAGTCCTGGGCAAATGATCGAAAAACGGAGTGGTCCATATGGATGGTACATTCTAAAGTTGAGATGCCCCATCATTACATCAGCAGCAGAGGTGACGAGACTTCGCACCATGGTGGGCTACGAGGGAAAGTTTCAGTACTAAGAAAGCTGATTGATGATGTAATTAGCTCTGAATCACATTACATGCCACGTTTGTATTACACACTTTTCAGGTCTACTGCTATCAGTGTTGTAGAATGTTCTGCAGTAAACATTTAACACCATCTCACTGTAACTTTTCAGCCCTCTCAAGCTGCAGCGACGCGTGCTGAGCAACATCGTCGAAGTATTGCTCAAATGAGTGTGGGTGCTTCTATTACTCTCAGAAAATACCTTTGAAATTTATGTACTTGATGGCTGCATGTAAACTGAGATTAATGCTTTACATTGGATTGCAGATCAACGGTCGTTCAATTCAAGACTTGCAGATGTTTGGAGATCCTTCGAATGTTCCTGTTGTAATTGTAGAACGCATTATCAATGCTCCAAGACGTACCTGCGGTGATGTATCATACTTTGGCCACCCCGATCAGAAATCTAACTTGCTCACAGAACTTAAAACTACGAGTAAGGTGTCTGGTGCTGACCAGCAAGTAAATGGCCGTGTTTTGAAGATCGTTGTCTTTGTGCATGGCTTTCAAGTATGTTCTTAGGACTGAATTAAGCTAATTCTTTTATCTTTTGGATTGGGGGGGAAAGTGTGGAAGGTTATTTAAGTTGCCATGTTTTCAGTTAATTGTATTTATAGTCATTTATTTACACAGCCTATGATCTCTAAAAGTCTAAATTTGGACTAAAGGTTTAACTTCTTTTTACTCACTTAGTAAAACATACATCTGATAACTGAGTGCATCCTGCATTCCTTCCTTTATTGCAGCATTTTTGCCTTTGGTGGGCTAGATAAACACAATAGCCGGAGATTTATCTTCTTGTCATCTTCCTAACTCCTCCCAGCCATATATACAGTTGCAAAATAATGAATTGGGTTTTATAATGAATTGGGTTTTATAGTCTACTAGTCTAGATCCCGCGCAATACATGCGCGGCATATATAGAAATTTTACATTTTAGTGTATTCCTTGTAGAATTTTAATTGGTACCTCATTAATTTTCATATTTCACATCATTGTATTTTAGTTTGAGAAAAAAATTGATCTCAAAACTAATTAACAGAAAATATCATGAAATATGTATTTTAAGGAAAATATTGTTTATAGCTCAAAGATACTCATTTCATTATATAAATTTTATCAAATTATAATAATTTTTTTTTTTTTTTTTTTTTTGTTGTTGTTGCAAAGTTGGTAATAACAGTTTATAGCTTAGTTTTATACATAATAAGTATTCGTCAAATCACTCTGTTAATAGCACAAATGAAAGATTTAGCAATTTGTAGTTCTTAATTGGGATAATTCACGTGGTGCCCCCGAGGTTTGGCTTAATTCACGTGGTACCCCTGCTTTTAAGAATGTGCACATGGTACCCCTGAACTTTCATTTTAGTGCACCATCTGCCCTTTTCCATTAGCGCTGTCAAATATTAAACGGCAGCAGRTTTATTGACTTGTTGACCTATTTTGGGGGRAAAGTTAGTTAAAGCCCAACAACCTTTGAATATATCCAACTAACTAAAATCTGCAACTAACTACAACTAACTAATATGACTTTCACCCAATACCCCTGAAGTTTAAGATTTGTGCACCAAATACCCCTGAGTTTTTCAAATTGTGCACGAAATGCCCCTGTTACCAGAAAGGACCTGTAACAGCTAGAAGTAGTCGTTGGACTGGAGTTATTGCATATAAAGAGAGTTGATGTTAAAATTGAGAGCAAAAACGCATTCCTACTATAATAATGCAATCATCTAATTTAAGATCTAATTTAAAAATGGTGCAAATAGATTTTCTGCGTTGAATTTATTAGCAGTTGGGCAATTTTGGGTAAATTGAGTTGGTGTTGAATTTGTTTGAGTTTCAGGGACAGTTTCGGGTATGGTGGTGGTTGGACTTTTAGGAGCAGTTTCATGCTCAAATGAGTATTTCTTTGAGGAGTTGGATTGCTGTTTCTTTGAGGAGTTGGATTGTTGTTTCTTTGAGGAGGGTTGGGTTGGTGTTTCTTTGAGGAGTTGGGGTGATGTGTTCTGGAGGTTCAGGGTTGGTTTTTTTGTTGACCTTTGTTTTGCTAAATCAGCCAACTCTTGAGACTCATAGACTCTAGTATAAATAGTCTCATTTGTCTCCACATCCATAATAGGTACTTCAATTGCCAAAGGTTCAACTAAGAAACCTTCACTCTCCACTCTGTTTTTCTCCATCCTTTCCTTCTCCTTCTCCTTCTGCATCTCCTTCCTCTGTTCTTCCATCATTCTTGCCTTTTTTATTTCAGCCACTAACCCAAACTCCTTAATTGGCTTATTTGTGTCCTCAATCCATACCTCAATTGTATCATAGCTTTCATAATCCCAAAACATCTTCAGTAAATCCCCATCATCCTTAATGTATATTTTAGAATCATTTCTCCCTCTATAATATATATCATAGGCAGAGGGCAGTAATAGTTGTTGTTTCTCGGCAACAACCCCAAGATCAGCAATTACATCTAGTAATTGTATGAAATCCACATCATAAATAGCATAATCAAATGGTTTCTCTTTGTAGTGACATTGCAACTAAAACACAGCTTTCATCCTACCATTTTAAACTGAGCATTACTTAATTACAGTCAAGTAAAACCCTAACCTAATTATTTCAAAATTACTTAATAATTGACAAAATCAATCCAAAATTCTATTTTGATGAAAGGGATAACATTGATCAGAAAAACGAACAAATACCCTAATTATTGAATTGAAAAATCATAAAACCACAACAAAAACCCTAATTAAAAATCACAAAACAACAATTATCTACATGCAAATAAAACCATTCACCAAAAAGCTCATTTGGGTATGAGTTAATCACAAAACAAAAATAAAAAGATACAAATCAACTAATTTTAAGCAAAAAAAAAGCAACAAAAAGAAAAAAGATGAAGCTGATTAATTACTTGGAATACTGTAACGATGAAGATGTGATCAAAATGAAGACGATTTGGGGTTTTTTAGGGTTGATGTGATTGATTGTTGAGGAGTGGAGGATAATCGTCAAAGGTTATGGGGAAGTGAGAGTGGTGTACATTTTTTAATTTGTTTGTGACTGAAATGAGGGGAAAAGAAGTTAGGTTGAGGGGGGAAAATGGGGGAAATGAGTTAGGTGATGAGAAGATAAACGGCGTTATAACGGAATAAAAAGTAAGGGTAGATGGTGCACTAAAATAAAAGTTCAAGGGTACCATGTGCACATTCTTAAAAGCAGGGGTACCACGTGAATTAAGCCAAACCTCAGGGGTACCACGTGAATTATCCCTTCTTAATTTTATACCTATTTTATTTGCTTTTAATTAGTAGAGTTATTGAAAGATTATAATTTGATGATAAGACTATTATTTTTTAATGAAAGGATTAATTTAATAAAAGAAACATTTATTTCCATATTTGAGTGGGTGCTCTTTGGCTTTAGGATACCTATTCTCTTAGTATATAGAGGATTGGTGTCAGTCCATTGCATTTTCACCTCACCTTGACGCAGACCATATGAACAAGGAGCCTAGTGAGCAAATTTTTGTTACTATAGTACTTGCGATTTAAAGTTGAATACTTCAGTTGGGATTGTTTATTGTTTAGAATTTTCTTCAGGTGTTATTCACATACCTTTATGAAAGCACTATTTCTCACATGAGACGGTCTAATGATAATCTTATCATGAGACTTCTGACAATATTGGTAGTTTTTTTATTCAACTTTTTACGTTTCATATTTTGTTAGTTTTTAGTGTGTTGCATGATTTGCCTCACATTCTGTTAATGTGCGATGGTTTTTAAGGAAACTTACTCTTATGAAAGATTCCTAGTAAAATTGTCCAGTTAAGCTAGAATGGTCATTTTGGATGGTTTGCAGTTGATTTTGTGTTGCTGATAATAGATGTTTGGCTTAAATTTTGCGAGCTCACGGAATTTATATGCGGGCATGTGAGACCAACCCATTAACAATGTAATACTATGATTAAACAAGGAATATATACGGATTTAGGGTGGTGTCAAATGTGAGACCGTTCTATACAAGACTCACTGTTGCAAACTATTTTTCCTTATTTTACTCAATTAATGATCCACGCTGTGCAGGGACATCATTTGGATCTGCGACTTGTTCGTAACCAATGGCTTCTAATTGATCCAAAGGTCGAATTTCTTATGTCTGAAGCAAATGAAGATAAAACATCTGGTGACTTCAGAGAAATGGGAAACCGGCTAGCAAAGGAAGTCGTGTCATTCGTTAAGAAGAAAATGGACAAATATTCGAGATCTGGATGCTTAA
>VHZZ01000012.1:551192-592525 GCA_009801015.1 Silene noctiflora
TTTTTTGATAAGGTAATAAAATTAGATTGATCCCCTAAAGTAGGACCAACTTATCTCATCCTTTCGAAGGATAGAGGTAAGTTGAAGCCACCGGCTTTCAAACCACCTCAAAAGAGTTGGACATGAATGTCCAATAGCAGCCATAAAGTCGGCAACTTTGTTGGTTTCACGAAAGCAATAACATTTTGGCCTTTGGGTCATTCTAATTTCAACCAAATCTCGTCGTTTTAATTATTTGTTTATCTTTAATTAAAAATATTTATTTTGAAAAATGAATGATTAGGACAAATGGGGTAATAATTAGGTACACCTTAAAAAAGGCCTAGCTGTCTCGTGTCCGACGCCGTGTCGGATATCAGGACACCCGACACTTATCGGACACACATTTAAACATGTTATAGTTTAGACGATGAATAAAATATCAAAAGAAATTGATTAGAAGATGAGTTTTGGTAGGAAATGAGAATTAGTTATAATTAAGGTCAAATTTGACCCTCAAATATTTAAATTTAACATCAAATAATACATTACAAAAGTAAAATCATACGGTTATTTATAACCATAGAATATATATTTTATTAAATTTAAATAGCGTGTCCTGTGTCCTAAATTTTATGGTATATCGTATCACATATCCGTGTCCGTTTTGGTGCTACTTAGCTTCACGCATAGTTTTTAAGAAAAGAAAAATTTAAATATGTTGCTAGCTAGGAATAGTACTAGTGATCCTCAAAAGTCCAAACAAGGCATATACAATTATACATCTATAAACATCTTCAACCATAAGCATTTAGATACGAAAGTGATGGCCTTGTTGATTTTATTTTGTAAAATCGTATTTATTTGTGTTCAAAATTATGTTGAGATTAATATTATCGGAATCATGAATCATGTTGATATACACATGTTAGATACAAGTACCTTAATTAGTACGGACTACGGAGTATTAATTAATGTATTATTAAATTATTAAATAAACATATATTATTTTAGTATTATGACCATTTTTTTTGGGTAACTAATTTCCATTGTGAAGGTGGAAGAAAAAGCAAAAAGAGACAAAGGCAGGCAGCCAACATGCTAAAGCTACGTAAAGTTATTATGGATCGGATCTTTTCTGGTCGACGGGTCGGGCTGCTAAACGGGGCAATTCTTATATTGGGTTTGTTTTCCGTGAGTATGCAAATCAAGCTTTTTCTTTGATTTCCTTTTCACATATCTTTTCCTGCTTCTCTTTCTGCTTTCGTTTCTTACACAACTCCCTTTTCTTTTATTTTTCAGCTTTTATTTGCATCAATAATTAGCAACTAACGTGCTTCACGGAACCAAAGGAGTCACCGATATCGGCTTCTCTCTTTAGTACTACTCGCGATCTCAATTTTCCCCATCTTTCGGGTTGGCTTGAATACTACCACAGCGAATCTATCAAAAATACATTATTGTCGATCACCAAATAATACTGATAATGCATAAATTATGACAAGAACTTAGAACTGTTTAAAGATGTAAAAAGGATATAAGGGTTTCATTACATTTGGTTCGGTTTGTATACATAGATAGATACAAAAAAACGGTAATGAAGAATGACCCCTAACTACAAAAATTTACAAGTTACAGCTTCATGTATCTCCCCATCTTCACCAATCACCATCCATTACCTTCCTGTTCGTTGTTTCCTAGGGGTAGCATCTATTCTATTCATCCCAAATCCCCGACCAGCGCAAAGCATGAATGCGAAAAACAGCATCGTACTTCTGAGCTCCTATTCTCCGCTCCACGCAGGCCATTCAAGGGTTTTAGATTGAGAAAATTTCCTTGGCGTAATTAATACTATTCACTGTTTCACATGTTCCTCGCTTGTGTTTCATCAGAAAATGAGCTGAGAGCATGGCATTCGTACAGGTGAAAAGACGACAGTGAGGCGAGCATGATCAGATAATAAATAGTCTTCGGGCCACATCCCTTTCTCCACTTCGGTTGGGAATAGAACTGCATTTTTTACACTGAATCCTATTGTTTGGACTGTATCACATTCATCACCACCGTACTCACTTCCATTCTCCGAATCTTCTGATCCTTCTAGATTCCATATTCGTTGCTGAAATCATTATAAGCATTGAATTTTAGCACATCAAAACTCTATTGAGTTCAAACAACATAAACCAAGGAGCTCTGGAATAATCCCAAAAACAAATTTGTAGACTAGATGTATGGTGTTTTTTTACTTTTGAAGTTTCAATGTTATATGTTTACCTGGAATTCACTGAAATCAAGTACTCCATTTCCGTCAATATCAGCTTGAAACCACAAGTCCTTCATATCTTCCTCATTAAGACCATAACGGTGGCCAGCTAAATTTAGCTGAAATTTTAAAAAATCTGTTAAATCCATTTCCCAGAATCGAGAAGTCTTGAAGGTCTGTATACAAAGCCTATAAGGTACCTACCTGTCTGAGCGCTTCACAAAAACCCGAGTAGGTTATAAAATCACCCCCACTGTCGGCCTTTAGAAAGGCAAACGCACCAATTTCCGTTAGTGAAGCTCTTCGAAGTAGTGACTGAAGAAAAAAGTGAAAAAGTGAGTTAGAACATTTTTGTCCCAATACTGTTGCAGCCTTTCATAACCAAGGAGCATAATCAGTCTTGGTTGAGGAAAGCAATCAAAGTACTATTAACTGATGATCATATCCTATGCCAATAGGTTGGAATACTTCACAGTTTCAGTGGTAATCGTGATTGAATCATCATTGCGGCTGGTTGACGTCACTAATCTTTCGAAATTTAGATTTCATAACAATAATCTTTTCTTTTGGAGTCTATAGAGTTTATAGGTCATGTACTACAAGAATATATAAAAGTCACATCACCCTTTATGTCTAGATCTTAAGAAATCCTCAATCTGAAATTTCAAGTGCCCATAGATGATATTTTACATAAATACCAAAAGTATCATCTATTATTTAGTATATACACATCAAAAGCTAATTTATACTCGTATATTGTTACAACTAACTAGGCAGTCTTTTGGTGCCGTCTACAAGATTAACAAGATACTCCACAGATGATCATCCCTGAATTTACTTTAAAAGCCCTCTCCCAGCAATATATGCAAAAGATAATCAAGGGAATTTCAAACAAATATTGCATTTAGCTAATTAGGAGTTAGAACACATAAAGAAGTCAAAAGAAAAGGCTGCTTCTCACCTTGAACATGCTAAATACTGCTTCATTCCAGCTTGTCTTCAGAAGCTTCCTATATCTGTTTGGGTTGAGAAGCCATATGAAGTCAACCCCACATATGTTCCCTCGGTGATTGCGGTGGCTAACCCACTGAGTGAAAAAAAAATTATATGAACATGAGAAAATAAAAGAAACAACAGCAATCATAGCTGAATCCACAGAGAAACCGTAATCATTAATGTTATGTTTGTGGCTATATTACCTTATGCGCATCGGTATCTGCATACTGGTGAGCAGTGTCATACGATGACATAAACCCTTGTGATCTTAAGAACTTGTAAACATGTCCCCGTTTGCTGCCATTCCAATCACTGCAGTAAGAGAGTCTATAGTCAGTAAAGCACCATGCACTTTCAGAACTTGACAAGCAACTTGAACTTACAAAAGAAGCTTACCCACATAGTAGAACAGGCACGGGGCTCAACTTGTGCTCTTTCTGATACGCTTCCACATTTTGTAAGATCTCATAGACCTAAAGTACCACTTATATTAGAAATAAGAAAATAAGGAGAAGGTGAAACAAATACGCCAACATTAAAATCATACATACTTGGTGTAATCTCACTAGGCAGAGACTAGAATCATGAGGAAATATCAGGTGGGTATTCACAATAAGAATCTCTTGTTGAACATTGTTGCCTCGAGTTTGAAAAGGGTTTAGTAACTCAACGTGCAGTAGTTGTGCAACACGGTCTCCAAAATCACTGAGTTGCAAGTCTCGATGATTAATAACTCTGAAATAATCTCTGTGGACGGCTGTTAACAAACCTATAAGTTTCAAGAGATGCACCTACGTCAGACAAGGAGGCTGGAAATGGTTGTGAATAGTAAGTACTACCATAACCATTTCAACAAATTGTTTATCTATGCAGTTTGTTATAACTACTACAATATAACACCAATATATTGAATTTGCATTAGACGACAATTTTTCAGTTGAATGCTGCTGTACCAACTAATGTCTTAGCCAAATTTAAATAATGTAGATAGTGATGATGGCAGCTAATTTCATTTATTATAAGACGGCACACATGAATATGGGCTATTGCACCTCGCCAAAATGCAGAATAATGCAGCATGCCTCTCTTCTCCCTTATTAGTTATTACTTCTTACCCATACACAGATTGCAAACAACTTCCTGTTATTACCTCACTTTCTCCAAACATTAATTACTGAAGTCACTAGCATTGTACAGAAAGACTCAAATGGTTCAAAACCATGTCGTAATTATGTTTTTTCAGAGAGCTACTTAGGCAAAACAAATTCATCGTTGATTGTACATTGCAATACAAGTGAATAGAAGACAACGTACCATCCCCTCGATTGTTGGTGCGTGCAAGTTGAAAATTGATGTAGCCCGCATCACCCAGCCTCTTTTCATACATGTTGACTAGTTCTTCGTTTCCAACCCAAAACTCCTGATCATGGTACAAAACCTCATAAATTCATCATCCCAGCATCAAATAGAGTACAAACATAATTCGGACAACTTAATGCAAAATTTGAAAAAAAAAAAAAAAAAGGCAATGTCAACCTGAAGACAGATAATGGTGGATCTTTCACACAACAACCAATCCAATATCCTCTGATTCCTGGCAAGCCAATCTGCCCTGTAATCGCTCTCTCGACAACTCGCATCCTTCCCAGGGGAAAAGATAGAACACAATCCAAAGTAAACAATGTGATAAAATTCAGCAAACGAATTGAATGCACAAAAAATTAGGATCATCAATCAACATAGAACCATTTAGAAGAGCATATAAAAAGCGAGCAAACCTCATCATCCAACCTCTTGTAGATTGGAGCAAGGATATTGAATGTAGTGCAGGTAATACATTTATCTGTTATCGATGATGCGATAGCATAACTCCCTATTCTTGACACCCTTCCCTTCAGCATACCGTTTCTCTTTACCATCGACGTTTTCTTTATTTCTTCTTCCAGCTTTAGCAACTTACCAAACCCAATGCTTTTTACCTAAGACACCCATATGTATACATTATCATACATTAGTTTTTATAATCAGAAAATTGCTGTCATATTCATCATAGCCATTAAGCAATCATCATACTTAAAAATTAAATAAACATGACAAACAAGCAGAAAGACACCAAGCCTTGAATCATGGGCTCCATAAAATGTGAATAATATCAATCCCATACCTAACAAAACCCAAAAAGCATGAACAACAACAACATCAATCAGTGCCTTGATGGCTCCCACAATAGGGGGGGGGGGGGGGGGGGGGGGGGGGGGGGGGCTGATGTACGCAACCTTACCCTTGTGTTCGCAACATAGAGAGATTGTTTCCGAATGCTTCAAACACAAACAACATAACATAGCAATAAAAAATCCATACAATGTCCACATTTCCTTACGTTACCTGCTACATGATCAAATACAACAACTAAAACAGCAACAATTACACAAACATCTTATGGGCATGACATGATCTTAAAAACCATGACTCAAAAACTCAAATTAAAACAAACCCAATAAACCCAATTGGATAATAACAATCAAATTACAAACAAATTGAAGATACAAAATAATTTGTGTTTTTCAAATATACCTGAAGGGAAATTAGAAACAGAATGTAATGATATTATTGAATTGTGGTAACAGTCAAAATTAACTCAGAAAGTTTACAGCTTATTTGGTTTGTCTGGGAAAATCTGAAGATATTTGTGGTTAAAAATAGGAAGAAATTGGAGAGAGAAATAAGGTGCCGGCACTGTAAGATTATAATTATAGAGAAAAGAGAGAGAGAGACTGCAATTGTGCAATTGATGATGGTGATGACCATGTAAGGATTAATCAACAGAAATACCGGTTACCGACATACTTCTTTTTTAATAGGGATTTATATAACATGGTGAGATCGAATAATAACTCCTAATCATGCTTTTATATTTTCGCCGATCTTTTTCATATACGGAGTTTACTATTTCATATACATCCCCTATCTACTAAAAGAATAGGTAAATTCTCAATTTTCCCTCCAAAAGCATCTTTTTAAATAATAAAGCTATTATATTCGCTAAATAATAAAATTAATACTTATAATATATTTCATTATATAATTATCTTCATTAAAATTAAACTTTTTACCAAATTATATAATTTTCACTAAACACTAAACAATAATATTGAAGTATAAATGATATAAAATATCTTTGTAGTAAAAAAATATACTTTTTCTTAAAAAAAATACATTTCAACATATTACTCAATTCTCTTGATTAATTATCAATTTTAACTTTTTTTTTGCTCGAAACAAAATACAATAAAACATTTAATGAGATACCACTACTATTTCGCAGTTCAATTTTACTCTGTTTTCTTGAATAATTTTGCGTTCAATTTTTTTTTGAACATATCAAAATATAATGACGTAAAATATGAAAAATTAATGAGGTGTTAATTTAGAATAATTAAATAATACAAAAATAAGAACTCTATAAATACCGTGCATTCATTGCGCGAGATCTAAACTAGTTTTTTATTAAATTTTCGTATCATGTCATTTTCTTAAATCTAAGCAAATTATGTGTTTTTTCCCTAGAATTAAATCTAATTGTTCTAAAAACTTTAATCAAGGATTATAATTCTTCAAAATTATGACTAAATCTAATCTGTCACAGGCTGTCGACGTACAAAAATTTGTTCAGCGCGTCCATGGAAATAATTTTATCCCGAACATTGTGCTAGTAGATTATACGGCTGACTCATTTATTGTAAGTCACTACTATGATTGGTTATGCAGAGGAATTTATATAATTACACCTGACAAAAAGTAAATTCAGGACCTCTTGATCAGGTAAAGATTATTTTGTTGCTCTGTTGAAAGGTTTCAGGCATTGTTACTAAATTGTCGGTTTTTGTCTCCTTTGAGTGTAAAGATGTCCATGTGAACTTTTGGGATGTTAATCTAGCCTGTGAAATAAGTTAGAATAGACGATACATTTTCAAAAATTCAAAAAAACTTATTCTATTAATTAACCAATCTGTTTATCGACTAAAAAATTAACGTGAGTTTGGTGATGTCAAACCCAAAGCTGTAAATACTTTGGAGTTTAAGTCACAACTTTAAATCTTATTATCCATTGACGATTATACTACCTTTTTCGAAACGTTATTATATAGAATTATATTTATCGTTTAAAGTACTTTCATTCTAACCGTTATAATAAGTCTTTCTGTGGAAGAAGGAATATACTAGTAGTATGAAGCCATATGTGATTAGACAATCTTACGAAGTATGAGTATTAATAGGGAGTAGGGAGGTGATAAAGGAGCTTTTTTATGTATTATAAATTTCACCTTTATTGAGCCGAAAGTAAGAGGTTAATGATTTCAATTTGAATATTTCCTCCGTCTCGGTCATTGGTTGTCCTATTCCTTTCTGGGATGTCTCAGTTATTTGTTTTTTTTTTTTTGTGACAAAGAAACGGATTACACCCAATCGAAAAACAAAGTATAAGAAATAGACAAACGAAAAAAAAAAGAAACTACTAAGCAACTACACTAAGACACAGGGCCCGGTACTAGACGAGGCTACGCCACACCACCTACATCTTGTTGAGCAAGCAATTTTGTAAGCAATTTGATCATTCACTCCCAATTTAGTCTACTTGTCATCTTACAATTGGCCCCCTCAATTTTCCTTGGTCTTTGTGCCAAAATCAAAGGACAACAAATGACCGGGACGGAGGGAGTATCTTTCACTTAGGTTGATCTCATGTTAATTTGAGGTTAGCTACCTAGCTAAGAAATACTCCCTCTATCCCGGTCATTTGTATTTGATTTTATTTTTGAGTGTTTCAGTTATTTGTTGTCATTTCTATTTTAAGAATAAATTTGAAGAGCAATTTGATCATTTAGTAATTGATCGAGATAAAATCAAAGGACAACAATTGACCGTTTATTTGGTTGTTGAAATGTGCAGCACCTTGGCTATATATCTAGTTGGCTTGGCTTTTGCTCAAATCCAAGCGATAATGATATTTGAGCTGCTATTCAATGGTCCAAATGTCCAATGCAATAAAGCAAGCAAGCAAGGTGTATGTATATACACAAATTCTCATCGAAGACGGACACTATTCGTCACAAGCTAAAGACGGATAGTGCTTTTCTCACAATATGCAAGTGGCACCAAACATGGATACTCCATTTTTCACCCACTTGTCCTCCCACTTGCTTTATTGTGAGAGGGACACTATCCGTCTTCAGCTTGTGACGGATAGTATCCGTCACAAGCAAGACGCTTTGATGTATATATGCCCAATAATGCATGTTTATTGTTTAGTGGTGTATGTGCCAACTCAATTCTCATTTTCATAATTTAAGCAACCATTTTCATTCCAACATAAATAAATACTGCTAATTTGGTACCCTACTTTTTGTTTATATAGATATATACATATATTAAATAAATTGTTTTTTTATTTTACGTAAATTATCTTCTTTTAAAATGCCCTAACATTTCATATAAAATGACACTTACGCCGTACTAAGATATTCATACTATTTGCCTAACATTTTATGCACATAGAATTGAACGTGTCGAATTATGAGAAGCAAAACACAAATATATAAACTATATAAAAGGGGAGATTAACCTTAAACACAAATATATATATAAACTCGAATTCTCAAACATATTGTGCTCGTCATAAACAAAATATTTGTATACCTAGTTTATAGTACACAAATACTTAAGAACGACAATTTTAACGGTATTACCGTAACGTAATAATTTACGTATAAAAACCGAGCTACCAAGACAAAATCTTAAAAGTACACATGCTACACTAAATGGTGGCTTTATGAAAAAATTGGTCACATTTATTTTAATAAATATAAAACCATTACGAAAAATTGTGTGCTCATTTGTGCTGTTTTATTGAAACCTCCTTTAACCTTTAGGGTCGTATTTAAAAAGCTAAAAAAGGAAACAAATATTTAATATATGGATTAATTGCATCGGTGGATGTATAATTTGGTTCATAATTTCAAAATTAATACCAAATTTAGAAGGTATTTAATGCTTAAATACAACCCTAAGAGTTGTATTTATCATTACCCATTAATTTATTTGAAAACTTTCGAGTAGATCAAGTTGACATGCATGGCCGGTTGGGTTGTACTCCTAATTAGTAGTCTACCAAAAATCTAAATAATCGGTCTTCTACCGGGAGAGCGTCTTTTACTAAATTAGTGAAAACTTGACATGAAAAATAGAAATTAAATAACCCTTTTCCCTCATTATGTGAGAGGTCTCTCAATAACGCTATTGAGAGACCGTTTCTTTAAAATTTTTGTGAAATCTAAAATCTGACAACATTTTTGTCCTGCTTGCTTGACTCCCTTCAAATTATTTACTCTCTCTCTCTCTCTCTCTCTCTCTCTCTATATATATATATATATATATATATATATATATATATATCCTTTTCAAGCTTTGTGAATAATTCAAAACTCAAAACTTTGTACAGTAACAGTAACAGTAACAGTAACAGTAACAATAACAGTAATAGTAATTGTAATTGTAATTGAAAATGACAAAATCTAAAAAAGAAGGGCAGTCGATAATTATAAAGTAAAATAATAAAGGCCGTCGTGAGGGAGTAGTATTGTTGCATGCATGATTTCATGTTAGTAGAGATCCAAGTTGCTGTCACCAAATTAAACATATATTTATATACAATGGTGGCCGGAGCTGGGGGCTAGCAGGCGGCCCCCGGCGGTTGAGTTTTTCGAAGTTTTTAGTTAAATTTTTCGAATTTTTCCGAGTGTCTCTTATATTATTAACTCAAATCCTGGCTCCGCCACTGTTTATATATATAATTACATAATTGGTCTTTATTTATTTGGTTTGATAATTTATATACAATTAGATTATAAATGGTGTGACTTGTAGGGAATGTCAAAGGGTATACATATTAAAATAATGTGAATGAAGTCAACATACATCTTCTAATCTTATTATTCAACAATAATAATAATAATAATAATTAATAATAAAACAATAATGGGATTTGTATATAACTATATATATACTTTGCTGTTTCTCCAGCCTGCTTTTCATGACGGAACCAACATGCTTTACAGCGGTTTTGGGCTCCGTCTCCGTCTCCGTCTCCTTTGACATGCGACATACTACATAGTACATACACCCCGCGTCACGTATCTTTATTTGTTGTTTGGATGACCAAAAGAATTTCGAGAAATAATTAAATTAAAAGCCGTGAAAATGAAGATGATCGTGTTGTTAATTGAGGAGAAATTAAATACGCTGATTTATTTACCTATTTCAACCCAGGGACGAACCCAGGATTTTAGTATAAGGGGGGCACAATAATTTTTTTAAATACATTGTCCATCTTTAGAAAAAACGTACTCAGTATATATTTTGAATTTTTTTCCCCTAAAACTAGTATGATATAAAGTTAAAATGGAAAAATATTAGTTTGACTATTTTTTTAACCTAATTATTGACACTCCGTATTCTACTTTGAATAGAAAATAAATGTACCTCTAAGTTAATGATGATTAATTTGTCTTATTAAACGATATATATTACATACTAATACAATTAAGAATAATAAACACAAATTGCTTAATGGTTAAAGAATAGGTATGTTGCATATGAGGTCTAAGGTTCAGCTCCTCAATCTATTATTTTTAACGAATTCAAAAAATGGCTCTAGAAATGAATTCAAAGGGGTTCGACAATTAGTATTTCTTATTTGGGCCTAAAGCTTGCATGGCTCATCGCCTGTCACCAAAACTAAAATTTTTGGCCCATTTTTTAAAACTTATTGTTTTCTTATATATATACATTTAGAATGACTGCTGCCCATTTTCTAAAACTTATTCATCACATTCGTGAGAACAACAGTTATCTCAACTAGTGGCGGTAGGAGCTCTTTTATCCCAACTATAAAATTATATAGTTGGAGATTCGATTCTCGCTCGCGATATAGTGCGCTTATTTGAACCCAAAAAAACATACCGTATAAGTAACAATAAGACCGTTTTTTAATGTGAGTATGTGATAATACCAGTGGCGGAGCCAGTATTTGAGCTTAGGGGGGCGAATGGATAAAAATATAAGACACACTCGAAAAAAATCGAAAAATCTAACTAAAAACTTTGAAAAATTCAACCGTCGGAGGGGGGCGACCGCTCCTGCTAGCCCCCCCTAGCTCCACGGGATAATACCAGCATGAACTGTTAAACCCATATGGTTATGTTGGTTTTGTTTTTACGTACGATAATGCATTGCTTCAAGACATAAATAAATTAATTAAAAAACGAAAGGTGAATATTAATTTGGTTGGGGTCTAGTAGCATAAATGCAGACAGCTGTGCTTGTTGGTCTCTCTATTTATTTCGTTTTAGGCTCCTCAGCTCCCTCCCATATAAATAACTAACTAATTTCATGCTTGCTTCTTGCATTTTCCAATACTAAATTGAGATACACAATAATAATGGGTGGAGCTACTAAGAGTGAGAGTAAAAAAAGGGTTATTACTCGAAGCCGTAGCGCAAGGATAAGCTTCTCGGCTAAGTTGCCTAGTGATGTGTCTGGTGTTTGGGTTGATCACACCATTTGTGCAGTCTTAACCTCTGTGAATCCGTTACTCGACTTGAAACGGTCTATTCTTGAGATGGTTCATGTTTTTGGTGTTTCTGATTGGGATGACTTGGAAGAGCTTCTTTATTGCTACATTGCTCTTAATTCCTCTGATGTTCATTCTTTTATTCTTCATGCTTTTCTTACTCTGTTTTCTTGAATTTTATATTTTTATTTATTATTATGTGTATTTCATTCATGTAATTAACAATCACACCTTGCTCGTAGACTGTCCCTGTCTACGTTCATAATAAATTTAGTGTGCCATTATTTTCGCATGCTGTATGCAACTCCGTGTCTCCCTCACTTCCAAATTGAACAATGTAGGCGAGAAAGATTTGTTTTTTGTTATAGGTCTAAGTTCGTCTGATCATGTTAGTAGGGATGGCCATTAGCACGGGCTGACCCGGCCAAACCCGCCTCCTTCCCTGGCCTGGCCCGGGTCACAATACCTAGACCCGGCCTGCCTCTGGCCCGGGCCAGACATAACCCCAGCTCGGCCAAGCCCGCCCCGGCCTGGCCTGAGTCTTACCAGAAGAGCCCGGCCCGATGCCATCACTAATCATGTATGCCTTTCTCGCGTGCATTGAGAGCAAACAATCTTTAAAACGGTTGAAATTGAACAATTTTATAATGTCTTTATACGCTAGTGATTGATTAATTAATCTTGTGCATTTTTTACGAGTTGTTGAACATAATACTGGTAATAAAGTGGTCATCGGAATATTAATTAATACGCAATTAAATGAGCATTAAAATGAAGACGAAAGCAGAATAATAATGCATATAAAAAAGAGGACATGTCCTCCGTCCTTGTCTAAAATTAATGAAACATACAGTAGCATACAAAGACGAAATAATGATGAAGAGCAATGGGGATGGTTTAGATAGTTACGCAACAATGCATGGTACTAAAATTATGTAGGCAAGCTTAATTAAAGGTGGGGTACTGGGGTGCATATAATATAACAAAGCGTCTCCCTTGTGACGGAAGATATCCGTCATAAATGAAGACGTGAGACAAAATGCCCCACTTGTCCGCTTGTTTTCCTCTCCCCACTTGCTTTCCTCTCTCCACTTACTTTCCTCATGGGCATTTTGTCTCACAAAATGGTATCCGTCTTCATTTGTGACGGATATCTTCCGTCACAAATGAGAATTTGTGATAATATAATGCTGTCAATTGCTGCTCTCAGATCTACTACGCCGGATGGAGTCCCATACCACATTATTACCACCCCTGGTCCATGCTCATGTATTTTTGCCACTTTCACGATACGTCGATACCTACACTTTTGTAAAATCGTCTTATATATAATATAATACGATAAAATTGTCTTTTGTTTTTGGGGTGACGAATGAACTCATAATCATTGTTTTTTATGCGCATTGGTAAAACCTTATATCAGGTAAGTCACTTCTAGAAGGTATAACCCCAGGCCATAAATATTTCACAAGATTGCTCTTAAAAAAGCTTGAACATGAGACCCTTTTGAATTTCATTCAAATTTTAACTAATAAACTCCACTCTTTCGGTCAATATATCAACTTATTAAACAATACAAAATATTTACGTTCGGTATTTAGCAACATACATATGTAATCACTATAATAATATATAATATAGGTAGAGCTACTAAGTCTGACCCGACCCGAACTCGAGCAAACCTGACCCTACAGAATCCAAGAATATTGCAAACTTAAATCGACCCGGCCCTATGACGATCTGTAATACAACGCGGCCCGATAAAAAGTGATCTAGACTCGACCTGACCCGATATGAACCCGACTCGGTATTGTATCGATTCAATTGATGACCCGAAATTATTAAATTTAATATTGATCAAATTGAAAATGATTTAGTATTTAGTTTGATACCTTTTATTTAATTATGAAGTAATGAAACCAAATAATTATCCAAAATTTAATGGTTAAAAAATGAAGTAATGCAATAAAATCGCTAGCCCCGACCGAAACCAGACCCAACCTGATACATCACTTGGCCTGAAATGACTCGACTGGAAACGAAAGGGTAGGTTGACCTAACTTGACTCGACCTAAATCTGACCTGATTGCTACCTCTAAATATATGTATGTCACACAGAGGTGGCAATTGGGTCAGTCGGGTTTGGGTCGAGTCGTATCAGGTTCGGGTCAGGTCGAGTCAAAATGTTTATCGGTTTGGCGGGGTTTTGATCTCCGGGCATTATCAAGTCTATTAATTATATCACATTAATTCAATCTTTACCCATTAAAATTAGTTTTCCGACTATTATTTAATTTGGAACGAGACCCGAAAATGACCTGGTAAATGCGATCCAAACTTGACCCAATAGTTTGGAAGTGAATCAACCCAACTTGACTTGACTCAATGTGATTCAAAATGACCCAATAGACCCTAAATGAGCTTTCAAATAAGAAAACATGATCCACAACAACCCAAAATAACATGACTTGTAACGATGTGATTTAAAATGACATGATTCGAATCCGACCCGAATAACCTATTTGCTAACGTGCCCGGTGAACTATGTCAAAATTATTATTTTTTTACAAAATTTATGATAATTATTTTTTACTCCCTACGATCCAGACCAAAGATAACATTGACTTTTTCACACTTGTCGAGACGCGTTTTGCAACGCGGATATCTTTAGTTACAGATTATTAAAAATTATAAAAATTTGATATTCTTATAGCATTCATTACGATGAATCAAACAAGATCTCACATGACTATATTTTCTCTTATATATTACAAATAATATCAAAGATTTTCTACAGCCATAAATAGTGCCAAAAAGTCAATGTTATCTTTGGTCTGGATCGAAGGGAGTATTTAGTTTACTCTATTACATTAATAATAGTTCTAACTAGATAAAACTTCTGACCGCTTTAACATCAAATCCCGACTCCGCAAGTGTGTGTTACACATTGGGCCGTTTAGATATTAGGCCCAAGGTTAGTGGGCTAGACAAAAACAAGACAGCATGAGAAATGAAATGAAACGAAACCCTAAGACCAACACAGCAAGTCATATAAAACCCCAAAATGAGGCAGAAGGGGGTTTACCCTCTCTCAAAACCCTAGAAACGCCGATCGCAGATCATCTTCATCCTCCCCAAAAAAAACCAGAACAAAAATGAAGATAGTTCTAGCTTCAGACTCCATGGAGATCCCAGAAGGGATCACAATCAAACTCCATGCCAAGATCATCGAAGTTGAAGGTCCACGTGGGAAACTGGTGAGGAACTTCAAGCATCTGAACCTTGATTTTGAACTTACAACAAATGAGGAAGGTAAGAGAATACTCAAGATTGAATCTTGGTTTGGAAAGAGGAAGAATACTGCTGCTATCCGTACTGCTATTTCTCATGTTGAGAATTTGATTACTGGTGTTACTAAGGGTTATCGTTACAAGATGAGGATGGTTTACGCTCATTTTCCCATTAATGCTAGTATTACTAATTCTAACAAGGGGATTGAGATCCGTAACTTTCTCGGTGAGAAGAAGGTATACTCCTTCCGTCTCACTCATTTGTTTACGTTTTCGTATTTCTTTTGTAGCGATCTTTATTCGTTATGAATCCTGAGCCTTTGTTTACGTTTTGCTGTGGTTGTTTTGAATGGCGTGGTTAATTGATTTATTTGCTTTGTTTCATTTTTTTTATATTGCGGCGTAGACGTGGGTTAGGGTTTCGTGGTTAAATAGGCAATATATATTACTGCTGTAGCTGTTATTTACTCTATTTACCCCAATCATTTGTTAAATTTAATTAAAATATCGCTTATTATGAGTAAAAAAAGTAAACAAATGATTGAGACGGAGCGACTAACTTAATTGCCTATCTTCTGTGTGTTTGTTGAGTGCTTTGTTGACAGCATACTTGGTATCCTCTAGCTGTCTGCAGCTGGATACGAAGCTGCACTCTATTTTGGTCCAACAAAACATCCCATTAACCCGTAATTAGCCACGTCAGTCACTAGCATTATACACGCGTAGCTGAGTCTTCTAAACGTCCCTAAAAAAACTGTCTTTCATTTTTGTTGGTCACTCTGTAATCTGTATCATTGTATATTGTTGAGCCTTTGTTTACATACGTAATTTAGCTGTTACTCTGTATTAGCTTGTTTGTGTGCTTGGGTTGTCATTGTGTGAGCTTGCTGACTGCTTTGTATGTCAACAGACAATGTTGAATGCTGGTTTTTTAGTTATTTGCTCCCTCTCTAATCATATGCTTACCATTAATTAAAATACCCCTACACAAAGGAATAAAAACGGTGGCACCATGGTAGTAAGATTTTGAGTTATTTTCATGATTGACTACGCTCATGCAGTATAATACTGTTACATTTTGTTCGTTGTTTTTGTAAACAAAGATGTTTGTCCTTTTTAATGTTGAGGTAATCAGCTCATTGGCTTTGGCTTCTGTCATTTTCTTGTATTCCGGTGTTTGCTAATGTCTTCTACAGCCGTAATGCAGCTGGTCGTAGGCTAATTGATCACTACTATAGCCGTTAATTAACTTAATTGCCTACATTGTCATTGTGTGAACTTGCTGAACGTTATGAATTATGGCAGCATACTCAATGTAACATTTTTATTCTTTGATTTTTTCTAAATGAATGTTTGCTTTTTATCGGATACGAAACTATACTCTTTTTTTGTTCTAACGAAAAAATCTTGTGTGAGAAGTGTTGGACACATGTACCTGAGTTTCCATGTTAGCAAATAAACCATCTTTATCTGGAAAATTTAGATTTCTTTGCTAGGACTGTGCAGATGCAATTTTATTTTCCGTTAATATATGTTCTGGAAAGTGGAAAAGGGTGTTTATACAACTAGGTTGTGTAATACAAAATTTTCTCGATTCGGCGTAGCTTATTCTTTACTGTTTTAGTGGTTGTAAAACTGTAATGTTTCTGGTTATAGGCTAATTGCTCACAACTTTAGCTATTATTTCCTCCATTCCACTTTTATATTCCATTCCCCAAATTTTATTCCGAATTGCATACATTGTGGTTGTGTGAGCTTGCTGAGAGCTATGTATGACAGATTGACAGCATTTTCTGTAGTCTTTTTCTTCTTGGAGTTTTTCGAAATGAATATTGGCTTTCACTCCACTGCTTTCCTTTGGATAGGATTATAGGATTCTGTGCTCTTTTTAATGGATTGTCTTTTGTATGCAAAGATGTGCGTCTTTCTTGTGGATAATGTGGGTGATCAATTTATGGGCTTCGGGTCATTTTTTCATTATGATGTAGCTCTGGTTCCCATTCATGTTAACACTGGTTATAGGCTAATCGGTGAGCACTTTAGCTGGTTATTGGGTAATCGACTACTCTTTCAGTACTCTGCATCGGTTTATCTTGGAATTTATGGAAGCCCTTGAGGCACTGTGTTAATGTTGCTTATTGTTGGCACTCTGGTTTTTCCAGCAACAAATCCATTTTTAGCCCAGCATGTCTGAGAGGCACTAGTTTTGGACAAGTATATCTGAGTTTGAGCACGCTTGTTAAGCTGTTTTCGCCATAGAAATTTGACATTTGTTTGCATGTATATTGTGCAGGAGAAAATTAATTTCTCTGTATTAAATTTTTGAAAAGTGGAAGAGCCTGTGTTTCTTCTAAGTAGTGGTGTGTGGTATACATATTTTTCCAAGTTTGAATTTTGGATGTGCTAACAACTAGTTTCTCCCTTAGTCTAAAAAAAACTACAGTTTCTCATTGTGTAGTGATTGTAATGACAATGGATGATAGTGACTTGTGGATGTGGCTATGGTTTGAAATATACTTATTCTTATGGGTGCTTGGTTCTTAGGTGAGGAAAGTTGACATGTTGGAAGGTGTAACCATCTTGAGATCCGAGAAGGTCAAGGATGAACTTGTGTTGGATGGCAATGACATTGAACTCGTCTCACGCTCAGCTGCTCTTATCAACCAGGTATATCATCATTCAAATACAACATCTAAAAATCTTATCATGTGCCATTTCTGTTTTCCTTTCAATGCGATGTATGGTGTTCTTGACTGCCTTTCTTTAAAAATGTGCAGAAATGCCATGTGAAGAACAAGGATATCAGAAAGTTTCTTGATGGTATTTATGTCAGCGAGAAGGGAAGGATCGAGGAGGAAGCTTAATCTTTAATCAGATAGTAGATTCATGTGGTCATCTGCTTTCTTTTTCTCTTATCGTTCTTATTGCCAAGACATTTCGTGTTCCAGTTTTGTGTTGAGGATTTATGGCCTTATGTTAGAATTTATTTTGCCGGAGATTATGTCATTTACTCGACTTCTGTCATCAGTTTCTTTGTGTTCTTGGGCTGTTAATTTGACATCAATTAGTATGTTCTTAATCAATTTTAGCATGCATCGTGATAAATTTGTTTGTTCGGCCAGTTCTTATTTGAGAATTCGTAATAAGCAAAAGGGATACCTTGGTACTGGTTTAGCATGATGGTTTTCAGGCATCGGCTCCCTTGTAGTATCACATGGTTTCAGGCACGAGCTCTTTATTTGCAGTGCTTTGCTCTCCGTAATTCATGAGCTTAGTTTCAGCTAAGTTGGCTGCTCCACAGTGTGTTAGAATTTGAATAATCTCGGAACTACCTATTATTGTTTCAATCGCCCCGTCTACATAAGGCCGGTCCAGTACTATCATCTGCAGGTCGTATCTGCTGTCAATGTATCAAACAAATACAGGTACGAACACTAATATCATACGTACCTAACATTAGGCATTTAGGCTCGTAAAGTCGTAACTTTAATTTAAAGATTCACATTAAAAAACCATAGATTTTCTATCAATGAAATCTTGCACTCCTAAATCAATAATTGGCGTTACATAATGGAATTGTGAACGAAACAAAGCTATCCGTTACGACAACGACGTAAAGGAGTACGAATCCTAAAATCCTACTGCCCCATTCATTTCAATCAAGATTATCTCCGCCCTTCTCATTTCACGTGCTTGTCTTTTTCAGGTCATCTCGCGAATTTTGGAGACCGTGTCATATCTACAAATTACGTGAACGACAGGTATTTTTGCAAGCGCTTTGCCTGAGTCGGGTCGGGTTGGGTGGGGTCGTTTAAAGTTTAAACACAAGTAGACAAATCCAACCTACATGATTAGTTTCTGATGTGGCCATGCTGCTCATTCCGCCACGTTCATGATAATACAAGTAGATTGACAGAAACCATATGCTTTGGTACTTCCGTTTTTATTATCAGTTCATCACCACAAACTGCTGTTTTTTTTTCGTATGGCTAAGCTCGCTTTGTTGAGCAAAGTGCTATGGTACTTTGCTCTTGTTTTTGTCTGTGGTACTGAAAATGGTGTCGCGCAGCACTTGACTAGTGTCACCAAGTTTATTTCATTCCCGGAGTTTAGCACTTTAGCTAACCCGAGGATTGAACATGAGGTTAAACTTCTAGGAAGTGTGAAGCTCTCTGAGGATAAACGAAGCATCCAAATACCTGATACAACAGAGACTGGTGATATTCGGCATCAAGCAGGGCGGGCTATTTACTCGTCACCAATCCGGGTTTTTGATCCTAATAGCCAAACACCGGGTTCTTTTGACACTACATTCGCTTTCCAGTTCAATAACCATAAATTGGCAGCTTATAATGACACTGCAGGAGAGAACCGCGGAGGTAAGAACAATCCTTCAAACAGCTATGTTCATTTATATCTTAGCTGGTACAGCTTAGTGTTGAACTGTTGATGTTCATGATTTTGGTTTGAGAGCCATCAGCATCATAACTACCCTTGTGACTCCTTTTACGTTAAAAAAAAGGCTACGAAAATGTATGGACATGTATGAAACTTCTCAATTTTAAGTCATTTCAAAGACTTCGAATCTGAATATTTGTAATATCAAATTATCAATTCAAAGGTCTGTGAAAGTTTACACCTTTTTCAATGGTCTAATAGGTCTGATTAAAGTTGTATTGCATTTTCCAATGGTCTGAAATCTCATAAGCTTAATAAGCCTGTCTTTCTGTAGATTTATCATGCATACCATCATTAGCTAGCATGGTCTCACTCGGCTTCTCAGTTAATTGGACTTGAAATCGCTATTTATCATAAAACGGACTGTCAATATGCAGGAAGTGGACTAACCTTCTTGATCGCTCCTGACGAGTTCACAGTAGGCCGATCAGGGCCATGGTTAGGAATGCTGAATGACGCTTGTGATGACAACTACTACAAGTTCTTCGCCATTGAATTTGATACCCGCCAAAACCCCGAGTTTGGTGACCCAAATGACAATCACATAGGCATCAACTTGGGCAGCATCATATCCACTTCTACAATCAATGCTTCAGACTATGGCCTTGCTTTTCAAGACGGGTCCATCCACCATGCTCGAATCACCTATGACGGGTCATCTAAAAGGATGGATATCCAGGTCGGGTCAAACCCCAAATCTCCATTGACCTCAGTATTTTCTGATGATGTTGATCTAAGTCCATTTCTCAATGAGTACATGTTTGTGGGGTTTTCGGCTTCGACTGGGAACACAACTCAACTACACAACATTCTCTCCTGGAACTTCACCTCTAAAACCCCTGCAAATCTTCGATTCCCGTCATCCGAAACCTGCGAGAGTAAGCTCTTAGTTGGTAAAAACCCGGTTGTAGAGGAAACCAACGGCTTGCCTATCAAGGAAAAAAAGCCATCAACCACTTTTCTTATATTCATTTGTGTTGTTGCGCTCTGTTTTGCCATTTTTGGCACCCTCTACTGCAACAGCAACAGACCAAGTGCCAGCGGTGCGTCCGCCTTCTTGGACATGCCGGAAAAGAAACACCGTCCGCAGCCACCCAACAAGCCACGGCGGTTCACTTCACCGGAATTGTCCTTAGCCACCAAGGGGTTCAATGAATGTGAAGTTTTAGGGTGTGATTCAAGTGGGGTTCTGTTCAAAGGAACCTTGCCTAATGGGTGCTACGTGGCGGTCAAGCGGTTCTCACTTCAGTTCTTGAGCTCACTTGGTATTGACAGGAGGCGTTTCTTGAAGCGGGTTGGCTCATTGAGCCGGGTTAGACACCCGGGGTTGGTCCCTATCAGGGGGTGGTGTTATGATAAAAGGGAGATGATGGTTGTTTATGAGTATATATTCAATGGGTGTCTTGATAAGTGGTTATTTGGGGTAGGAGTTTTACCGTGGAATCGAAGGTATAAGGTGGTAAAAAATGTGGCAAACGGGTTAACCCATTTGCATCAACATGAACTTGCTCATAATAACCTCCAAGTAAGTAGTGTATTTCTAGATGTAAGCTTCAAGGCCTTACTAGGCGACTTTGGACTTAGTGACCCGATTGATATCGACCCAACATCCAGTAAGAGTGTCGATGTATTCAATTTCGGGATATTTGTACTAGAAGTGGTGGCCGGGAGGAAGAGATGGACATCTGAGATTGACTCCAGAGGGTCTGGACTTGGAACAGATGACGCGGTAATGCTGAAAATGGATTTGCTGGACTATGCATGGATAATGCACGAGAAGGACGAGAAAATTAAGATGGTTGATAAGAGGATGGGGTCCGGGGTGGACTCAGAACAAGCTGTTCGAGTAGTAAACATTGCATTGTTGTGTACCTTGCCTGAGAATAATGGTAGGCCTAAGGCCGAGGATATAGTAAGGTTCTTGACGACTGATTGTGCTGTTCCTGAATTGCCTCTGCATCGACCCATCGTGTTGTTTCCATATAATAGCGGGCCTAAGCTTTGTGGTGGGTATGTATGTGCTCCCTTCCATTAGAATTGGACTATACAACGCTTGGATGGCATTACTTATGTGAGACTCTGAATCAGGTCTCGTGTATATCTCTCTGCTTGCAATTCCTATATTTATACTCAATGGAAGATTTCTAGTGTGTTTGTGGCTCATTCGGAACGACAAAACATTACTTATAGGGATATGTAATGAAACTAGTCATTGTATTTTATAAAATGCCATTACTGTATTGTCTGCACTCTGCATACAGCATATATCCTGAGACTAAAAAACAAAAACCAGCAAATTTATACTTGAGATTGTAAAAGGCAATATAAATGATGAAAGAAAGTTATGGAGAAGGCCGATGGAGTAAATGTTTAAGATTGTTCTTGCATATGGGACACACAAGATTGTCTTTGAGCCACTGGTCGATGCAGTGAACATGAAACGCATGAGTGCATGGCAAGCGACGTACAATGTCGTCCACAGAGTATTCTGCTAAGCATATTGAGCACTCTAGTCCTGAATTTTGCAGTAATACTTGATCCCCTATTGGCCCAGTTGGTAATGATTCAATGGTGGACTGACCAAGGCCAGTACCTATGACGGTGGGATTTATACGGACCTGAATTGCGTTTTCCTGTTGGATTGGAATTCTTGGGACAGGAGACCGTACCCAGTGATTGTGCTGGTTATATGAGGTGGATAGATGAACACTTTCCCGTACATGGCTTTGAATGTTGTCGTCATCCGAATCATCTGGAATGTTTGTACCGCAATAGTGACAGAATAGGAAAGCAGTTATCATGCACAGAGGAACTCCAACACAGAATACTAGCACTAATATTACTAATATTATGCCCAGATGATCCATTTTACATGGGTCGGATGAAAATTGTGAAAAAGGAAGTCATATATTTCAGAAACTGAGTAAAAGTTGTTTATAGTTATTATAGTTATAAGATTGGAAGTTTTTACGAGAAAAAAAACGGTTCTTAAGAAGAAATTGCAGGTAGGATAGCTTATAAGGAGGAGGAAGAAGAGGAGGAAATGGTAATGGATTGATTATAGTAAATTGAAAAAGAAAGTCCCCATATGGACTATGGAGTACTTTTACTTTAGTAAGTGAACTTTTAGGAGCTTAAATAACGGAGGATGATGGATGCATTTGAGAAAGTATCAGTATCGGCATCAGCATGCACTAGCGAGAGCTTTTAAAAGGGAAGCGAGCAGACGTGGATCTCGACTAGATACCTTGCCTTTAGCATCTTCCCTTTACTTAGATACCTTGCTTCACAATTTACATCTTCCGCGACTTCACATTTTCATTTAGCACAGACACTCGTGAGAGATGGAGAGACTCGTTAAATTATTGAGATACCAATTCATATTTCCTATAAGTAGTTTATAAGATCATCGGCATAATTAAGACCGGAACCAGAATGACAAAATATGATGGACCGTATTTTCTTCCTTACTGGTCCTGTTGGTAATAACTGATCAATTGCTGGCTGGTCTAGGCCTGCATTGACGACGATTGTGGGCCTTATATGGACCTGATTTGTGTTGTCTTTGATCCGAATTATTGGGAAGGTCGGCCTGCTCCATTGACGTAGTAGGAAAGCACATACGGAAATAATTTAAAATTGTAGGAAGTTGATCGCGCTTGACCTTTGTGTATTATGTGGAGATCGAATATAAGAGGGAAGGGCAATTCCCAATTGTATTATTGAATTGTTTTGGGTAATGTATGTGTAGATATATGATAATTTGAGTATATAAATACCTTATTTATTTATAGTATAAGGTAATTACATTCGCAATATTACCAAATGTTTAATACGAGTAATTCTATTTCCTAATACCATAAAAAGCGACCATTACAAATGAAAGTACATAATAATAATAATAATAATAATAATAGTAGTAGTAGTAGTAGATCTGTAGTTGGATGGTCAGGCGCAATAGGAGACACAGAAGCAACGACGACGGACACCACGACAATCGCCATCAGGGAAGCCCTCAGTCTTGCAAACACTGGCACAGTTAGTCTTGCTTACACACACTCCTTTGAACTTCTGACTTTGCGACTCGCATCTCCTCGCCTCCACCACCACCTTCGTCATCCCTGTCTCTGTTCATTTCAATTTATAGAGAGAAGTATAACTGTTGATATCATATACGAGTACTACTCTTGTTAAGGATATATATATATAGAGAGAAGTATAACTGTGTAAGAAGTGAAAGGAAGTTAAACCTGTGGACATGGTGATGAGAAGCATAACAAGAACAAGCGAAATCACACGAATAGAATGCTTCATTTCTCGCCTTATTAGTTCCTTTTTTTTTTCTTATATAAGGGAAATTAATGCTATAATTATCTTGTGATGCACCAAACAACTAACAAGCTGCTCGCTCATTATATAGCCAAATGTTAATTACCTTTTTTATTACGTGTATGTAACTATTCTAGCCGGTTTTATTTGGTCAAATACCAAATTATTAGATCGCATTATTGCATCATGTTAACCTTCAATTTGCACTACTAAAATGAGATAACAATACTAAATAATATTGAATCTCTCTATCACCTTCGCGATCTCATCCTGTAATGTAAACTCCATTAAAATGATGGACCTAAAGAAGCACATACGAGATCCTGCCTAGGTAGTACGGACACTTATAAAAACGTATTTAACTTTCTTCTTTTAATTGGACACGCATCCATGGTATTTGGACACAAATACAACTATATAGCTATAAAATTAAACTACAAATATACATATAACTATAAAAATAATATTTTATTAAATTTAAATAACTTATCCCGTGTCCTAAATTTTATGGGATGTGGGTGTCTGGTACAGTGGTACATACCAAGAATCGGTTTTTTTTTTTTTTTTTTTTTTTTTTTTTTTTGGGATAGATCTTCAAGTTATCTTATTTGGATAAAAGTAGAAGTAATTATAAAGTCATCATCTTAATTCCGATCTATTAGGATATTAGATGATTAGGCCCATTAGGGCGTATCGTCTAGGGTTTAGAGTATTAGGGTTTGGATTCCTGATCCTATCAATATATGTATTGTTATCATTAGAAAAACAACTATTATCAATACAATTATCTTTATGAAATATTCTCCCCTCTATAATTCTATCACGATCACTGCAGTTTAAGATTGTTGTTGCAAAGTGGAGAAATAGCCTTGATTCTTAGCCACCGGTCACTGCAGAGGATATGGAAGGCATGGGTGCATGGCATTTTGAGAGTATTTTCTTCGTTACTGGTCCTGTTGGTAATAACTCAATTGCTGGCTGGTTTAGGCCTGCATTCACAATTGTGGGGTGTCTTGGATCGGAATCCCTGGGATTCGGGGCCTGCGCCAGTGACGGGTAAGTGAGCCGATCTTTTCTGAGTGTTGGCTTATAATTATCAAGTTAATTACTGAGTAATAATATAATATAATCATCCACTTAGTCTAGATAACTTGTTGGACAGCGACCGAAAATAAATGTAGAGAATAAAACAAGATCAGAAAATCTAGTAGGACTAGTCTCCGATCAATTTGAAAAGCAAACAGTAGATAAATTAGCAAGACAAATTAAGTGGGAATCATACATTCATAGTGCATACTACTGTCCCCTTATGCTTAAAAGAGTCTTTGACACACATACACATACTCGAAAAGCGACGAATACAAATGACAGTATTATTGTTGACGACAATAACTCAAGGATGGGAGACATAATAATAGTAATGCAGAGTAGTAGGTGATTGTAGTTGGATAGGAAGATTATATATTGGTTGAGATCAGGTGCAGTGGGTGAGGCAGAAGCAGCGACGACGGAGACCGCGGCAATGGCCACCAGGGAAGCCCTCAGTCTTGCAGACATTGGCACAGTTAGTCCTGCTTACACACACTCCTTTGAACCTCTTGCTTTGTGACTCGCATGTTCTTGCCTCGCCTACTTTCGTCATCCCTATCTCTGCTCATTCATAGTAACTCATCAGTATGTTCACTATATATATATATATGAAGCTAATATAAGTAAAAGGAAGTTAATTAAACCTGTGGACATGGCAATGAGAAGCATGAGAAGAACAAGCGAAAACAGACGAGTAGAACGCTCCATTATTTATCGTCTTAGTTTAATTTTTGTTGTAAAAGGGAAATGTTAAATTAAATTGTGATATACCAAACTAGTAAACAAGCTGCTGTTTATATAGGCAGGCAGGCAGATCAAATGTCGATAATATTTTTTACTAAATTAAAATTGAAAATAAATAAAGAATTAAAGATGAGAAAATAAAAGTGGAAATAATTGAGGTCGGACCAGTACTGCGTTGGCTTGCTGCCACACTACACAAAAGTAGTACTCGTAAATTGACAATAGATGAGTAAGTAGGATCCATGTCTGTGTCACACACTCGGCTTTTAGCTAGTATTTTCTACACACCACTATGACCTCACCACTATTACTATTACTTTATTACTTTATTACATTTATATTTTGTCGGCAACCTTAGCTTTCCTCTCTGCTCTATCTCATTGCTAATTAATCTCATTACTACTCCCTCTCCCTCCGTTCAATTCCACACTACTATTATCTATTTTGCACACTATTCACAAGCGAGTATTCAAATTCAATTTTCTCTCAATACGTAAATGAAATTATATTCATGTGGGATCTTGTTTGATTCGTCTTTACGAATATATTATAAATATCTAACTTTTATAATTTTTGYAAATACGTAGHTAACAATATTTMYCDCGTAAAAYACGYSTTGVYAAAYGTGAAAAAARAAAGTGGTAGTGTRGAGTTGAATGGAGGGAGTAATTAAGTAATTGTACGTGTGGTTTCAACTTCATTCACTTTTATTATTCTAGCAACTATTTCATCTACTCCTACTTATTTTGGTGGGTGTAACTAGACATGTTTAATGGGTCGGGCGGGTCGAGTTAGAATACGGGTCAGGTTATACAGGTCAAGAAATAATTTATAACGTCTTTTTTAATTTATTTTTTTATTTTAAAAAATAATTTTTTAAAAGGTAAAACATATTTAAAATTAATATTTTAATCATATTTAACGTTTACATTAATTATTTCAATGTTTACATTAATTATATTGACATAACTAATAAATTTTTTTTTTTAATAATTATTTTATTATTAAGTATTATAAAAGTTATATAAAATTGACTTTTTAGTTGTATTTGTAATTTTTAATAACAAAAAAAACAATTTTTTAACTATTTTTTTCAAATATAATACTCCCTACTATTCTATATTTTCTTCCATTTTCCTTTTTGCACAAAAAATAGGAAAGTCAATTTGGACCCACCAAAACACAGTACCCCACATGCCATTGAATTTGGGCCACACAAATCATGCCAAAAAAAGAAATAGGGAAGAAAACCCGAATAATCGAAATAGGGAAGAAAACCCGAATAATCGAAAAAGGAAATAGGGAAGAAAATATGGAGGGAGTATATAAATACTAATATTTTAATAAAATTCTTGATTTACCATTGACCCAACAGGTCGACCAGTTCGGGTCGAGTCTCAATCCTAAAATAACGGATCATTTTCGGTTCGGGTCAAACGGGTTACGGGTCAAAAAAACCGATTTTTTAACCCTTAAAACGGGTCGGGCGGGCCGAATTTCCGAGTCGGGTCGAGTTTTGAGAGGTATATGTGTAACTCCTACTGTACTAATGTCAGTTTCTCACCTCTTTTATTTGGTGTAAAGTCGATTAAGATCTTATAAGGGACTTTACATGATGAGAGGATGTGTGGCCACGGTCTATAAACTAAATTGATCCAACATCACTCGTTACCTATTATTATCTCAACTAGTAGTGAATCACTCAGCGATGACGTGATAGTTAACGATGATTAGAACAAGATCAAATTGACGTTTAGCTTTAAAAATAAAATAAAAGAGTTTTAGAGTCGAGTATCATTTCATGTGTGTATATAAGACAAATTTGTTACTTAAGACAAATTTGTTACTTAGCTTTTTCTTAAGCATTTTTATCTTATTCATATTACTAGACTTGGACCCAGTCTTAAATAAGAATTCATATATATAATATAGTGTTCTTTAAAAAGTAGGATAGAGTATCAATGTATCATTAGGGATCTTTTACCTTTTTTTTTTGATATTATTGTTTTAGCAAAAGAAAGCTCTCATGAAAACCTTTGGGTAGTCTGAGCTTTGTGTTGCTAAACCTCATCTTGCAACTGATTATCAATTTATTATACGGAGCACTTGGTTTTGATCAACGATTATTGGTGCCTTTTTCTTACCAACTTTTACTTTTGCTTAGTATATAAGTATGTGGAACGTGGTAGAACTGTGGAAGTGTATCTCGGATTCTCGGGGCAGAGCCATGCATATATATTCTTTTGATAAGTATTACTAGAATAATAAATTTTTATTTCTTTTGTTATTAATAATTTATATTATTAATTCATAATGTCTTTTGTTTTCAATATAAGCTCATTATAAATTATGAAGTCAGGATCGTCACACCAAGTTGGTAACTTGGGGTTAGGAGAAGCCGAGAAGCTGATCGAGTTGTGTGAGGTACAAAGTATATATTTATTAATTAGAGCTTGTGTTAAATTGAGTGTAGTTAATAATTCACAAAATGGTTACGGAGTAAGTTTTCTATCAAGACAAATTTAAAATAATATTGGGTGTGATCGCATATTCGCATGCATGTCTCAAGTTTGTTAAAAGCAATCCACAAATTCTCACGTATGTATCAAACTACTATAAATACCCTGTTAATTAGGGTTTTAGATTACTTACCAATCACTCTTTCTCCCTTTTCTAAACTTTTAAAAATCATCATCATCAACAAATATAGTTAAAGCCCTAAGCAATGTCGATTGTTGCAAAACTAGCTAGTAATATAATGCCGCTTTGGAAACGGTAATGACTAAGGCCATCCCTCTCGCATACGTCGCACTTTCTCGTCGTCTTCTCGCCAATCGTCCTATTGGTTCTCGTTCAATTTCCACTCTTTCTCAGCTAGCCTCCTTTGATGCCTAATCATTCTCCAACACAAATTAAAATAGTTTACGACAATGTTGCTAATTTTGTGTTACTTGTAGTCTACGACAATGTTGGTTCCTGCAGCGATGGGCGACCCTTCTAGCATGATAGCATCGGCTCTAGCTCTCTACAAGAATGTTATAGTCAATAAACAACATGGTAACAATAATTTACGAGAGACCTGGCTCTACACTCGTTGATTTTCCAACACAAATTAAGGGGTTGTTTGGTTCAACATGGGAAGATAAAGTTCCCAGAAAGTTAAGTTCATGTGAATTTGTAATTCATGTGAATTGCAAAAATGTTGTTTGGTTGTCATGTAGGAAGTGAATTCATGTGGAAAGTTGCACTTACCAAGGGGGATAGGTAAGCAACTTCCTACATTATGGAGAAATTAGAGTTCCTTCGAAAGTTCTACTTCCCATAAAATGGGTAACCAAGCAACATCACATTAAGCTAATTCATGGGAAGTCTACTTCCCATGATTTAAGGGGACAACCAAACAACCCCTAAATCTCGAGCACGTGGAAGCCCAAACAAGAACCGATGAGTTAATCGAGGACATTATTACTACTTGATTTATTACAGGAATAAACTAATTTGATTTAACTATTATTATTAGGATTAATAATTAGAGTAATAAATTCACTTGTTTTTGTCTATATCATATCTTAGTCTAGTGGTTAAAACGGATCCTAGGTTTCGAACTTCTTCAAGTTGAAGCAATGAAGAAAAGGAGAGAGGAGATTCCGGGGATAAATGCATACGGTTAACAAAGTTCATACCCACACCTTTTACTATGATGTTCAATTGACTTGTTAACATATAAGGAGTAGAATATCACGTGTTACAACTGTAGATGTAATTCAAGATTTATTTTTTGTAATTACAATTGTGTTTTTCGTATCAAAGAAAGTTGGTTATTTGTTAACAATGTTATTTCTTCTAATTAATAATCGTATCACTAATATAATGCAAGATTATTCAATATAAACGACATTTTTACAACCATTAAACTAAAATTTGCCCATTTTTGTTCATGTATTGGGTTATTTGGGTATTTACTAAACCTTAGGTGAAATTGAATTTATTTTAGTTAATAAAATATATCGTATTTATTGCAATTGGTCAACTTTCTTGTCATCACCTTATTTTATTCGGAGACTTGTCAATATCTAAATTAACAAAATTAACAAAATTTGGGGATGATTACCAAAATAAAAATAGTGACTCTAGAACTTTAGAATTCATACAGACACTCATTTTCACCCCATTTCTTTAATATAGGAGAGACGTATTTTAACAAAATTGCTAAATACCGCCCTTACTTTACTCATACCGCCCCTAATTTCATTTCCAACATACCAAGTTTGCCCTTCTCTTTCTAAAAAATATTTCTAATAATACTTTATTAAATTTACAAAATCAAGACCGCTTCGAAAAATCAAAATCCCACATATCACTTTTCCTTCTTTACGTATTTTAGCAACATTGATTTTCGTATATTAAACGATAATATAATTAATAACCAAAAATTTTAAATTAAAAACAAAAATGACGTTTAGAAACAAAAAAATTTCAAACGGCCATAACTTTGTACTTGAGTGTCCGATTTTGACGATTTTTTTTTCCAAATTGCTTAACTTTACAAGACGAACATAGTGGTAAAAAAAGGATAATGGGCTCATTTGTGTGAAAAACACGAACCGACCTAGGTCAGTTCATGTAAATCACACGAATGGGCCTAGGCGAGTTCATGTGGATTACACGAACTGGCCTAGGCTGGTTCGTGTAAACCACATGAATCGGCCTAGGTCAATTCGTGTGTTTTACATGAATAAACCGTTTCAATTTTTTTTCCATTGCGTTCGTCTCGTCGAAATAAGCAATTTGGAAAAAAAATTCGTTGAAAACGGACACTTGAACCCAAAGTTATGGCCGCTTAAGTTTTTCGTTCTTAATAATCAATTTTTATCCCAATTTAAATCGTCATTATTTATCGTTTATGTTAGTATCAATAATCGTCAAACATTGTAAAAAGTTCATTAATTCGTTAATTCAATATTATTTTTTTGTTAATTTATCGGTAATTAATACGATAATTCATATCTAATTTAAGTTACCGTAACTTATTTTCGATTAATCGATATAAAATAATGTTAAAAATATATTGTAGAGAGAGAAAGACAAAGTCAAAACTCCGGAATATTATGTATGGCAAAATAATACAGTTAGTAAATTAAATAGTTAAGGACAATATGGTAATTTATTTGGGGCGTTATGTGTAACACGTGGGACGGGACGATATTTAGCAAACTCTATTTTAATGACATCGGTGTGAAATTGAGGGTCACATCCTCGGGGTTTTAGATTAGCAATCGCTCTTTCTCTCTCTCTCTCCTAGGGTTTTCGAAATCATCATCATCAAAAATTGTTCAACAATGTCGATTGCTGCAAAAATAGCTAATAATCGCGCTATAACCAAGGCTATTCCTCTCGCATACGCTTCTCTTTCTCGTCATCTTCTCACCAATCCTGCTTATGGATCGCGCTCTATTTCCACTGTTTCTCAGCCTCGTTTGATGCCTAATCAATCTCCTTCCACTGTCAAACAGCCGTATTCTCCGATTTCTCCGTCTTCTGCTGCTTCCCGTAATGTTTCTCGCCGGTTTTCCACCGACCGTCATATTGATCCTTATGACAGGTATACTATTACTTTGCGATTATGTATTCCCGAATCATTGATTTTGTTCGAGACAAATAATTTTATTGTGGTTATTAATTGTAGTTCTAGCGTGCTGTTACACAATATAGGAATTCTAGTTATATGCCTTGAAATCGGCAATGTCAGCTTGTTCGGCTTCATTATGAATGCTTCAATGTATCGATACAGATAGTTTGTAGTTTGTCAGAAGTCAGTAGAATCTGATGAAATCTATTATGCTTTATGCCTAGATTCTCTGTCGATTTTTCAGTCACCCTAGGAAATTGCTTTTACGCAATATAACAAGTCTCCTTATATTCCTCTAATCAGCGAATCAGCATTATGAAATATTGATCGCTTCAATCAGTTCAATGTATCAATTGTCATTGTATTGTAGTTTTACTAGTGTGTAACCCGTGCATAAATGCACGCGAATAAGATACATTTGTGTAAGGAAAGAACATCCATCCCTTAAATCACTTTCGACTACAATTTTTCCAAATTCCGACAAAAAAACACCGAAACTTGATCCCAAAATACCCTTTTTTTCTTTATTAGTTCTCTCCCCCATTAAGACAAATTAACGTAAATTCATCCCTCATTGTTGTATTCAATTATCTTCTTCTCTTTTTTCTTGCTCTATTTTTTTTACACCCTTGATCTCATACTCTTCCCTCACCACTTTTCATTTACCCTGCTAATTTAGTTACTCCGTCTCCTTAATCCGTTCTATTTCTTCGTCGTATCTTTTATTCACTATTAAAAAAATGAAGCTAGAAGAAGGGATGTAGATTTTCCTTTTTTTTTTTGTTAGAACGTAAGTCTTATTATTATTGTTCATCTTATGATACTAACACCATCTACCTCACTTAGCCCGTGAATAAGCATGAATTGATCAGGCCAWAGCACTAAAAAAACATCCTACACAAAAGCAGTCTATGCACTCTTTAGTCTCCTGAACCATCTTTCATCCCTCTCATGCAGTGGCTTATGGATCTTARCTGCAATCTGACTCCAACTTACTTCTTGAATGATAGATCTTGCTTGCAATGTACTCTCGTTTGAAGATAATATGAGCACTCCACACTGGATTCCTTTGATACCAAATATAGTACATTGTTGAACTAATATATGCACACATATAGCTCGCTTAATAAAATTTGGAGTTCTCTTCTTAATCCATCAGAAAGTATCAGGGCAAGGTACCTTCAACTGAAGTGTATGCTGGAATATTTTCAGAAGTTTCCTGCTATATTAACAATTGAAAAACAGATGTTTATTCCATTCCTCACTACTTTGACAAATACAACACGTAGGACTTAGGAGTATCACTAACACCTATTCTGTAAAGTTGTCAACAACCCAATATCTAAACACAAATTGTTTAATAGGACGGTCTCTTACCATAAGACCAATTCATAAGTAGAAGCCCAAAGAAATCAATTTATAAAAATAAAAAAAATCGTTGCAGCACACTAATTGTTAAAACCCAACCTCTTTTTCCTTCACTCAGCCTCTCTAGTCTCTCCACATCCCAATTGTTTTTTAAGGTGGTAAGCAAGGTAATAAGCCGGATTTATGGCAATAATTATTCATCACTCCCTTCACCGGTCAACAACCTATCGTCTGGCTCACCCATGAACGTCAATCATTTCATCTCAAATCCATAAGTTCTGAACTCGAGATGCTAAGTTGTCTAATTAAAACAATCAGTATAGAATTCAATTCAATAGTTTATACTATAAGAAAGACAAAGCAAGTGTCTTGGAAGATGATCTTGTTAGACTTAAGCTATAAAGTCATTAAACTAAAATCCTACGAAGCTACCAATCAATTAATCATGATGGATGAAATTTCAAAATAAAATTGATAGTTTGGAAGTTAAAATTATTTGTTTTGGATGTAAATCATACACATGTTTTATGGAGTAACCTAAATATCAAAGTTTTCAGGTTAAAATATTGATTATTCAAGTTAGACAATTTGTTATCAAAAGTAAGATAAGTTAGATGTACATAATATTCATTGAAATCTCAAACTTCCAATGTCTGTGGTGGTCGAGATGGTGCAAATAGGAACTGTTGTCGCAGCCGAGGTGATAGTGTGTGCGTGCGTATGGTGGCTAAGAGTTTAAGACTAAGAAAGCTTTTATTTTTCTTCTTTGTGTGATTTGAATTTTAACTACACCGTGTGTTAAGTGTGATTTGAATTTGAGCTACTTCTCTCTATTGAGCCCGTCCTATACTATAAGATGGTCCTATAGGAGAGTTGTTGTATTTAAGTGTGAGTCTCATCACTTGAAGTATAAAAAACAATACTATAAATTATTGCTCCGGACTCCATATATAAGAACTTGTAAAGGTATATACACAAAATCAAGGTAAATATTGAAGCAATTATATATAAGAAAAATATTAGAAAAAAAAGATAAATAATTTGAAAAGGTATACATTTTCAACTAAAAAATCAAGACAAAATATTCGTTATGGGGGATAAATAGCTGACTTTTAGCATATTTTTTTATTTTATTTTAATAAGAAGTGGCTTTTACCCGAATCAAAAATAAACTCGCTCAATGAAATAGGAGATCGATAGCGTGATTCTTCCCTATTCAATGTACTTTTATTCAATTCATTTCCTCCTCGCTTGGTAGCTTGTATCAGCCTTAATCTCCTATATAAGAAAGGTCTTCTGAGAGTTGTAATAACAAATGAGGTTTTTTTAGAGGTATAATAACAAATGAGTGATAAGACTGATAACATATCATGTATTAAGCATAGTTTAACATAGTTTGGAGAAAACCACAATCACTTGCTCCTCTTAATCATAGGTTGTTTACATTTGATTAAAATACTCCTTGCAAAAGAACCGAAGTGTAAACAATCTGTTGAGTTGGAGGCCGTTAATTTACCGGGATAAAAAAAGTTATTTTATACCCCCAGTTCCTAACTTAAACATGCTCTTCCTAAGGGGGTGTTTGGTTGGGAGGTTTCGAATGAAATTGAATTGATTCTAGCTATTCTAGTGTTTGGTTGAGGCATTTTGGAATGGAGTTAGAATCCTCTTGGATTCTATCTCCACCCCAACCTCTTGGAATTTCATACCCACTCTCTTCCCCTTGGATTCAAACTCCATTCCTTTATGTTTATTTCTCAAATGAACCAAACATGTTTTGAAAGGTATGAAATTAGAACCCCATACTTCTATGGTCTCTCATCCCAATACATTCCATTCCTAAGCGGTGAACCACTCCTAAGTATAACTCCGTTCACAAATATTTGTCATACGAAAAATATAACTTAATGAGCCACCCAAGTAATCACACGTTTGTTCAAACATTAGTTTAACTTAGTTTAACTTGAAAGACATGTTACCCCAAATCAATATTAAAGGAGTGTAGAAAAACTAACCTGTTGAACTTTAGATGAAGGATTCCAAAGGAGGAGCAATTAGAAGGTTCCGAAAACCCTAGTTCATTAAGCTCATATCCTATCAATGAGAAATTGAATGATAAAATTGAACGTCAATTTATTTCACAATTTTGTTTCTACACTGCTGTTAATGGAGAAAGACATTGTAGGAACCAAGGTACTTGTATGCGATCCAAACTAATGTGGATCCATCCTTAATTGACTATCTTATTACTCCCTTTTTAAGGTTGATGTGCCTATAGTAGTTTGATACTTTGATCATCACTTACTTGACATTGTCGTAAACATAGAAGTTTTATATCAATTTTGAGCTTATGACAATAGGAAGAGTGCAAAGAAAAAATAGGTTGTTACTAYCTTCAAGAGAGCTTGATAAGTGAGAAAGAGATAACACTTACAATTTGTGTATAGAGTTGTAGCAGTATTTTACCTAATAGTAAATGCATTGACTCTATGAGTTTGGATAACAACAAATATACAAAGGCAATTAATCCATCAAGACCACATTGGTTGCTTCATCACTACGAAGACAATTAATCCATCAAGACCACATTGGCTGCTTCATCACTACCAAAGACTTAAACAAAGTAACAAATAAATAATCAAACTATCTTCATACAAACATTCCATAAATCCATAAAATGTGAAATGCACATAACTAAGATTAACTATATGAAAGCACAAATCACAGTTGAATAATGTTTATATTGCTTGTTTGCTAAATTAAGGGTCTTCTATAAATTCCACCTCACTATTAAGTCATGTTCTTCTACTAAAAAATAACCGAAATCACATCCACTAATCTGTGTTCGATTAAACTGGAAGTTGAAAATTTTTAATCAATAAAAAAAAAACCTATTTTCCGGGTCAATAATTTCTAAATCTGGGTTCCATTAATCTGGGTTTTCATATGAAAATTCCATTACTACCCCACGAAATCAAACAGATATTTAACCATAAAATCAAATGTACAAAATAATGACAACAAAATATATATAGAGTRAATAGGGTGTTACCTAGTTGTCTCCGACGAATAATAATCGCGGTCRATCCTCTGCAAGCAATCGGTGCATCGATCGACAATCCGTTCTCTGGTCAAGCAATCAATAAAGATGATGATCTAATTGTGCAAGCAAAAACAAATTTGGGAGAGTTAAAGAGGGGATTAAACCTAAGAGAATTTGATGTGCTCTGTTATTCATCGGATATTTTAGTCCATTGTAAATTGTGGGCGGTTATGACTTATGATGGGTAAAGATGAGATAATGGCCAAGTGGGTAGTTATTAATTATTATTATTATTAAATAGATTAATTCAATTTTTACCCCGTAAGGATGTATACCGTATGTACGTGTACTTTTATACGCTGGAATTATGAGAGCTCGACACATCAGCTTTTATTGGTGTATTGGCTATTGCTTTAATATATAGAATGATACTAGTTCGTCAAAATCTTGTTGTATTTTTGTTGTATCATACAAGTTTCTTGATGATCCACGTGTTCCTTGGTGATTTTAAGTGTTGCGATTATTAAATGCACAAATAGTACATAGAGAAGTTCAGCTGTTAAACATAAAATGGATTCCAGTCCAACTAGAAAACTAGTGTGGTTGAGGGACTATGATGACGAATTTTGATCCTCAGCCTTTGTTTGTGTAATTTTGCAGGAGTAGTTCTAGCTTTTCCACATTTTGAAAATATTTTGCTTGTCTTTTATTAATTCTATCACCATTGCTTGGAGGTTCGGCTTTTAAATGTGCTATGTGGTTCGCATCTAGAATCACAATAAGTTATTAATTCTATCTCGAATACGTGGAGTTTTTTTTTTAATGCATAAATAACGGTTTCTTGTAGGTTTATGAGGAGGACCGCTGTTAATTGGGGTATTAGATTTGTGCCACAAGAAGAAGCATTTGTAGTTGAGCGTTTTGGCAAGTTTCACAAAGTGCTTGAAGCTGGTCTACATGTACTGATACCTTTTGTAGAGAGTATTTCTTACGTTCACTCTTTGAAAGAACAGACCATAGAGATCCCAGAGCAGCCAGCGGTTACTACTGACAATGTTAGCATCAGGGTGAATGGTGTATTATTTGTCAAGGTATTTTCGTCTTTCTTTCTGCTTTATCTCCTTGATGCCTCGCTGTTGCATTTGCTTAACTTTCAATTATGTGCAGATTATTGATGCAAAAAGAGCCTCTTATGGCAACGACAATGTAATGTATGCAGTGACTCAGCTAGCGCAAACTGTTATGCGTAGTGCTATCGGTAAAATGCCACTCGACAAAACTTTCATGGAAAGAGATACCCTGAATGCAAATATTGTGGTATGTAACCTTTTGACTAATATTTGTTTTGCGTTCAGCATTGCTAATTCTTTGCCGTAGAACATAGGGGTCAATCATATAATAGTCTTGGATATCTTGTTTCATAGCTGAAAAATTTGGATGTTTGAACTGTAAATAATACGGCTAGACTGGTGATGCACTACTTCAAACTATATTCTGTAAATAGAAGATTATATATATTCTGTGAATTGAGTAGTTATCCTAGCATTCTTTAATATCTTGTTCACGAGTTCTATGGGTTTATGGAATTGATGCAGCAAATAAAGTGTTATTCATAATATGTGTATGTGATTATAAAATGTTACTTTTTGATTTGCAGGAATCTATCAATGATGTTGCTTCACAGTGGGGTCTTGTATGTGGTCGTTATGAGATAAGTTAGTTCCGTGTGTTAGCTACTTGTTTTGCTGTACATTTGTTTATTTATTTCTTTTTACTAACACACATTACCCTGAAATAATTTTCTAGGGGATATTATTCCACCTCCTGGAATAAGAGAGAGTATGGTTATGCAAGCAGAAGCAGAAAGGAGGAAAAGAGCTGAAATTATTGAGGCTGAAGGTTAGTTTGTATCTTTAATTTAGCTGTAGGTTAGATCTTGCAATCATCTAGAGTTCTCTTTAGAAACCCATATATTTACATGTGTTTAAATCTCACTTTCTTACTTAAATATATTACTTTTCACATAGTATTATGTTAGATATTTTGATTGGATCACGCAAATGAAACACATTAAACTTTATACTTTAGATGTGGTTCATACTTCATAGTACCCCTGCTAATATTAATAACGGCGACGACAACTCGATAAGTATCCTTCATTCCAAACTTCAAATACTGGTCTACATGTAGAATCTTTGGACTTCCATTGTCACTATTAGACTGCCAACATAGAATCTCTGTGTTTTGTTGTGCATAATATATAGTGTAGGCTTTTGAAATTTCAATTGACTGTCGAGTACCATATAGTTCCGTTGAGCATGCTAACAACTACTTGTTCGTGTCAGGAAAAAGGCAGGCTGTCATATTAACTTCAGAAGCTGCAAAAATCGATTCAATCAATCGAGCTACAGGTTTATAATCCTATGCCATTTCTTGGTTTATTTGCAGTTTTCTATTAAAGAACATGATTTTCACTTGTTATTATTGGATTGGGTGGATGTAGGTGAAGCAGAAGCAATACAAATTGTTGGTAATTCCCTTCTAGGGCAGGGCGGCCAAGCGGTATTTGTCTTGTATTTTTTTTATGGTTTCAATAGGGCTATACTGCTATACCAAGTGGAATTTTTTTTTTTTTTAATCGTTTGTGGTCTTTCTGTTAATATGCAGGCCGCTAGTCTTAAGGCAGCACAGGATTATATCGAGGCATCCAACAAAATGGCTAAAGAGGTATGATTTATTCACAACATGTGGCTAGTAAAAGATAGTTTCCGGTATTTAGGAGAGTTATTAAATTGGCTAATATTTTATGCTTTTGTAGTCTACGACAATATTGCTTCCTGCAAGTATTGGCGATCCTTCTAGCATGGTAGCATCAGCTCTTACTCTATACCAGAATCTTGTAGTGGATAAACATGGCAAGAATGCTTTTCAAGAGATCTCCACACTAGTTGATTCTTCAAGACAGACTGATTCTTCAAGACAGATTGAACCTGAAGTAAATGATGAGAAGCCTGGTTTTTCACTTCAAAGGCCTAACAAGAATTAATATGAGGAAACACCATATATGACAGATTGACAGGAAACCTGATCTTTTTTTTTTTTATTATTATTGTTAAGGTTTAATTAGAGTAAATTCAATTGGTTGAGTATTTCATGATGATAACGCGGTTTGCTTTTTACTATCCATATTACTCATACTCAAAATTTTGGCTGGGTGGAAAAATTTGTGTAGTTAATTCGACCGAGTAATGATAAGTGCAATGAGATTTTGGACCAATAGTTGGATTTATCTTCCTTCTATTGAAAGATCATGCACTTTGCTCTTGTTAAAGAGAGGTTGGCTTTTCGAGTTTATTTAGTTTGCAGAAAATTGGGTTATTGAGAAGCGGATGTCACATTTTATTCATTTTTTGAAAATAAAAGAGGCATTTATAATCATCTATGTGAATCACATGGAGGAGGAGAATTGAGACTTAGCTCAGAAAGCCAGAAATAAGTTTAACAAGGCATGCCAATGGAAAAGAATCTTGAATATATAAATTCCTGAATGTTGGGTTGCAATCATAAACCTAAAAGAAATGAAATTTACAAATCTCTTTATCCGAAAATGGGATCTCTCAAAGAAGATGACAAAGAAGGGAGAAGCCAAGAACAATGAGCCAAACAATATGGACCAACAACAATGCCTGACCTGAAAGTGAAGCTGAACCGCCATTCCCGAGCTTGCAGTAGCCGCGTTTAGCAACCCGGGTACCTGCACAATGGTCATCAGCGCACCTGCACCAGTAAGTGACACCATTGTCACCACAAACCGGGTTGGGTCTAAAACAGTTTACGGGACAAGATCCGGCTGCGACATTGGGGCATAATTGGTCGCTGGTGTCGAAGGGTAAGCTTGAGGTTGCTTCCAGCAGATGAAGCCTGACCTCGATGGCATTGTGAAGTTATTAAACAGTATCATCAAACTTGATGTTGTAAGTATTGATTGGTATCTTTTCTCCTTATCCGTTCTTTCCTGCTTCCGTATGGGGAGTGAGTTCTATATCTCTATCCTCTCAGAGTCTTAGTCTGTCTGGGGATTGCAGGTAAATGCCAGGGCAAGTTATAGCGTCTCAGTAAATGGAACATGTCCTGAGTTGCTTCTGCTTGGTGGTAAGAGTAACCTCTTACTGTCCGAAGGCTCCAATAATGATTCCTCCAACTTATGTGTATTCCAAGAAGAAGCAGCGGATGTTGCATCTCTCCCAAGTCTATCATCCTCTTCTAGTTCAGACTTCAGAGTCACAACCAAAATTTGGAGGAAGCTAGAAGGGATTTTCTGAACCTATTTTTTTTATCAGCAACTCTTGCTTGTGACAGTTACAAGCTTGTGACGTCTCGCAACCCCCTTTCCTTTTTAGCATTATTTAAATCGGTTGTGAGTGCCATCATAACTTGTGACTGTCACAAGTAAAAGTTTGTGTTATTTCATAGCTTTTACGCAAACTTCTAATGGGTGATTAGCTAGCTGTTAAGCTCCTGCTTAATGTTTTCATCAATGGGATTCATCTTATTCAGATGGGCCTCAAATTGTACTTCCAATTTAGGAGGAAAAAGATGCAAACACAAAATATTTTCCAAGCAAGAAGTGGATCCTGAAATACTACAAGAGAAGGTATGATTTTGTATTTAATTTCATCATCTAATGTTCAAGTTTAACAGATTTGTCTTGTAGGTCAAGACACACTGACTTCCTCCTGTTTTCCCGCCAATTTGCATAGCAGAATTCTGTTAGACTCTCAGAATCAGTTATGTACAATGAAGATATAGACAATTGCCTAGAATAAATGATGCTAAGGCTGAGATTATCCGTCAACTCTCCAAAGTGTTAAGACTCTACTATACTAACTTTTATTATTTCTTTATTATTCAGACTTACCTCAGACTTTATACATTATCCGTCAAACCCACCTCACACTTTACTTTTCTACTTTTCCACTATACTTCTTTTTATTTTTACAAAAGAAAGGACACATGTGATCTATTAATTGGATAGTTTTCAATCATGGTGGGTCATCAAGACTCACCCCAAAATCTTAAGTTGAGTCTTGAATTTTCAAGACTCAACTTAAGATTTTGTCAAGACTAAGGTAGATTATTGGTAGTCTTGAGCGAGTCTTGTCTCAAGACTTACTAAGGTAGATTATTGGTAGACTAAGACAGACTTTGGTAAGTGTTTGAGACAAGACTTTCTAAAGACCACCAATAATCTACCCGAGTCTTGAGAAAGTCTTAAGTTGAGTCTTGGAATTTCCAAAACTTAGCTTAAGACTTTGGGTGAGTCTTAACCCCACCTTTTTTTTTGTCTTTTTTTAATAAACCTATATTTTATCTTAATTACTATCTTGTGTTCTATAAATAAACATGCTTTCTTGTTAAATATTTTTCTCACCCATTTCTCTCAAGTTAAAATTATGTCCAAATAATTTCATTACAAACACCAACTTATTATTTTTGGGTATGGATCCTAATCAAAA
>VHZZ01000012.1:602504-664445 GCA_009801015.1 Silene noctiflora
CGTTAAAAATAGATTATGACTTTATATTTGAGGCTGAAATCAAATATAGTAACTCATGAAGTGACCCTGAACACGTGGTACAAAAACAGGGAGAAAAAGAAACATGGACCAGTACGGCTTATCGAACGGCTCAACTTGAAGCGTATAATACAAGGTTTTCATGATTACAAGGTCCGAAACAAAAATATTCGTAAAGCACACGGACGGTTGCTCGGGTAAGATAAAGCGCTAACACAAATTTTTAGAAGCAACGGAGGTCATTTGTGGGTATAGGAATGCGATAAATCAGTTTCCAGTGAAATCGGATACTCCTTAAAATTAGATTAAGACTCGTTATTTGGGGTTGAACTCGAACAAATGAGTCGTTAGAAACGACCCACTGTGCAATTTGTTCATTCTTTTTTCTTTTTAATCTATCTTTAACTCTAAAAAAAAAAATCAATTCCCGATGATAATCGGTCCCAAATGTGTGTACGAGGTTACTCTATTTGATCTTTAATGAATTTTTAATTTCGTGATTCCCCATACCTATTCTAGTAGGTTTGAAACAAGGCTCGCTGTAACTCCTCGAACGACTCAATTTGAAGCGTATAACACACAATTATCGGATTTATAATGTCCCAGAACAAAAATGTAAGTCAATCACACGGACAGCCGCTCGTATGAGATAAAACGGCCCTACAAAAATTGAAAAGCAATGGAGGTGATTTGAGGGTGCAAGTATGCGATAATTTAGTTTTTCTTCAAAATTAGATAATCGTTAAAAATTCATTAAGACTTGTTATTTAATGCTGAAATCAAATATAGTAACTCATGAAGCGACCCCGGATAGGTGGTAAAAAATCTAGGAGAAAAAGAAATATGACCCAATACGACTTCTCGAACGGCACAAATTGAAGCGTAAAATACACGGTTTTCGAGATTTTAGGGTCTCGTTCCAAAAATGTCCGTAAATCACATGAACGCTTCCTTGGGTCAGATAAAGTGGCCACACAAAGTTTAAGAAGCTACAGAGGTCATTGGAGAGTGCAAGTAGGCGATAAATCAGTCTCGGGTGAAAAACGAATTCTTGTTAGAAATAGATTAAGACTATTTATTTGAGGTTGAAATCGAATAGGGTAACTCATGAATTGCACAAAAACACGCGGCAAAAAAATTTGAGAAAAAAAAATATAACCCGGTACGAACTCGCAAACGACTCAAATTGAAACGTATATTACACGGTTTTCGGGATTTAAGATTCCCGTAACAAAAATGTCCGTAAATAACACAGACGGTTCATCGGGTCAAATAAATGGCCACACAAATTTTTAAAAGCAACGGAAGTAAATTGAGGGTACCGGTATGCAATAGTTCAGTCTCGGGTTAAACTTGAATCCTCGTTTAAAATGGTTTAACACTAAATTTTTTAGACTGAATGGGAGTAGGATAACTCATTAAGCGATACCGGACACGTGGTAGAAGCATTGAAAGAAAAATAAACATGACCGGTTACTACCTCCCRAACGGCTCAAATTGAAGCGTATAATACACGGTTTTTCGGGATTTCAGGGTCCCGAAACAAAATTGTCCACAAGTCACCGAGACGCTTCATTGGGTCAAATAAAACAACCTCACAAAAAGGGGGTTTGCGCCCCAATAGCTGCCATTAAAGGGCCGAGACATAACAAATGAGAAGCTTTACGACTTAACTCCAACATAATTCTGATAAAGCTAGCTCTCTTAGGTACTTGAATATTGCCCAATTGTTCGGGTCCATTTACCGTTATTGCTTYTGTGAACATAGTAGCTAAATAATCCCAACGTGTTACATGAGGAAAATAATGTATAATTGTTCGGTTTTCAGCAATTTTCTCCATCCCTCTATGTAAATAACCCAGTATAGGTTCGCAATTTGAGAACCATCGAAAGTCATTTGAGGGTAGAGGTAGGCGATAAATCAATCTTGAGTGAAAATCGGGTAATCATTAAAAATATATTATGAATTTCTATTTGAGGCTGAAATCAGATATAGTAACTCATGAAGTGACCCCCGACACGTGGTACAAAAACAAGGAGAAACAGATACATGGACCAGTACGGCTTATCGAACGGCTGAACTTGAAGCGTATAATACGCGGTTTTCGTGATTTCAAGGTCCAAAATAAAATTATTCGTAAATCACACGGACGGTTGCTCGGGTAAGATAAAGCGCTTTCACAAATATTTAGAAGCAACGAAAGTCATTTGAGGGTATAGAAATGCGATTAATCAGTCTCCAGTGAAATCCAATACTCCTTCAAATTAGATTAGAACTCCTTATTTGGGGTTGAACTCGAACAAAATAGTCGTTACAAACGAGCCATTGTGCAATTTGTTCATTCTTTTTTCTTTTTAATATTTCTTTAACTCTAAAAAAATATCAATTCCCGATGATAATCAGACGCGAATGTGTGTAGGAGGTTACTCTATTGGATTTTTAATGAATTTGTAATTTGCTGATTCACCATACCTATTCTAGTAGGTTTGAAACATGGTCCGCTATGACTTCTCGAACGACTCAATTTGAAGAGTATAATTCACAGTTCTCGGATTTATAATGTCCTGGAAACAAAAATGTACGTCAATCACACAGACGGTCGCTCATGTGAGATAAAACGGCCCTACAAAAATTGAAAAGCAACGGAGGTGATTTGAGGATGCAAGTATGCGATAATTTAGTTTTTCGTCAATATTACATACTCGTTAAAAATTCATTAAGACATATTATTTAAGGCTCAAATAAAATATAGTAATTCATGAAGCGACCCCGGACACGTGGTAGAAAAATTAGGAGAAAAAGAAATAAGACCCGATACGACTTCTCGAACGGCACAAATTGAAGTGTATAATACACGGTTTTTAGGATTTTAGGGTCCCGGACCAAAAATGCTTGTAAATCACATGGACTCTTCCATGGGTTAGATAAAGTGGCCAGACAAAGTTTGAGAAACAACGGAGGTCATTAGAGAGTGCAAGTATGCGATAAATCAGTCTCGGGTGAAAATCGAATTCTCGTTAAAAATGGATTAAGACTATTTATTTGAGGATGAATTTGAATAGGGTAACTCGTGAAATGCCCAAGAACACGCGTTAAAAAAAACTGAGAAAAAAAAACATAACCTGGTAAAAACTCGCGAACGACTAAAATTGAAACGTATAATACATGGTTTTCTGGATTTCAGATATCCGTGACAAAAATGGCCGTAAATAACACAGGCGGTTCACCGGGTCAAATAAAATGCCACGCGAAGTTTTAAAAGCAACGGGAGTAAATTGAGGGTACCGGTATGCAATAGTTTAGTCTCGGGTAAAACTTGAATCCTCGTTTTAAATGGTTTAACAGTCAATTTTTGAGACTGAAATGGAATAGGATAACTCATTATGCGACATCGGACACATTGTAGAAGCATTGAGATAAAAATAAACATGACCGGTTACTACCTCCCAAACGGCTCAAATTGAAGCGTATAATACACGTTTTCGGGATTTCAGGGTCCCGGAACAAAAATGTCCATAAGTCACTGGGAAGCTTCATTGGGTCAGATAAAGCGGCCACACAAAGTTTGAGAACCAACGGAACTCATTTGAAGATAGAGCTAGGCGATAAATCAATCTCGAGTGAAAATTGGGTAATCGTTAAAAATAGGTTATGACTTTCTATTTGAGGCTGAAATCAAATATAGTAACTCATGAAGTGACCTTGGACACGTGGTACAAAAACATGGAGAAAGAGAGATGGACCAATACGGCTAATGGAACGGCTCAACTTGAACACGTATAATACAGGGTTTTCTAAATTTCAAGGTCCGAAACAAAAATATTCGTAAATCACACAGACGGTTGCCCGGGTAAGATAAACCTCTTACAAAAATTTTTAGAAGCATTGGAGGTCATTTGAGGGTATAGGAATGCGATAAATCAGTCTACAGTGAAATCGGATACTCATTAAAATTAGATTAAGGCTCGTTATTTGGGGTTGAACTCGAACAAATGAGTCGTTACAAACGAGCCACTGTGCAATTTGTTCATTCTTTTTTCTTTTTAATCCAGTTTAACTCTAAAAAACATATCAATTCCCGATGATAATCAGACGCAAATGTGTGTAGGAGGTTACTTTATTTTATTTTTAATGAATTTGTAATTTGATGATTAACCATTCCTATTCGAGTAGGTTTGAAACATGGCGCCCTACGACTTCTCGAACGACTCAATTTGAAGCGTATAATACACATTTCTCGGATTAATAATGTCCCGAAACAAAAATGTACGTCAATCACACAGACGGTCGCTCGGGTGAGATAAAACGGTCATACAAAAATTGAAAAGCAACAGAGGTGATTTGAGGGTGCAAATATTCGATAATTTAGTTTTTCGTCACGATTAGGTACTCGTTAAAAATACATTTAGACTTCTTATTTATGGCTGAAATCAAATATAATAACTCATACAACGACCCCGTGATAGAAAAACCATGATAAAATGAAATATGACCCGATACGACTTCTCGAACGGCTCAAATTGAAGTGTATAATACACGGTTTTCGTGATTTTAGGTTCCCGGACCAAAAATGTCTGTAAATCATATGGATGCTTCCTTGGGTCAGATAAAGTGGCCACACAAAGTTTGAGAAGCAACGGAGGTCATTTGACAGTGCAAGTAGGCGATAAATCAGTCTCGGGTAAAAATCGAATTCTTGTTAAAAATGTATTAAGACAATTTATTTGAGGTTGAAATCGAATAGTGTAACTCATGGATTGCCCAAGAACACGCGGAAAAAGAAAAACTGAGAAAAAAAAAAACATAACCCGGTACGAACTCGCGAACGACTCAAATTGAAACGTATAATACACGGTTTTCGGGATTTAAGATTCCCGTAACAAAAATGTCCGTAAATAACACAGACGGTTGATCGGCTCAAATAAAATGGCCACACAATTTTTTAAAAGCAACGTAAGTAAATTGAGGGTACCGGTATGCAATAGCTCAGACTCGGGTAAAACTTGAATCCTCGTTTAAAATGGTTTAACACTCATTTTTTTAGACTAAAATGTAATAGGATAACTCATTAAGCGCCCCCGGACACGTAATTGAAACATTGAGAGATAAATAAACATGACCGGTTACTACTTCCCGAACGGCTCAAATTGAAGCGTATAATACACAGTTTTTCGGGATTTCAGGGTCCCGAAACAAAAACGTCCAATTGTCACAGGGACACTTCATTGGGCCAAATAAAGCGGCCACACAAAGTTTGAGAACCATCGGAAGTCAATTGAAGGTAGAGATAGGCGATAAATCAATCTCGAGTGAAAATCGGGTAATCGTTAAAAATAGATTATCACTTTCTATTTGAGGCTGAAATCAAGTATCGTAACTCATGAAGTGACCCTTGACACGTGGTACAAAAAAAGAGAGAAAAAGAAACATGGACCAGTACGGCTTATCGAACGGCTCAACTTGAAGCGTATAATACACGGTTTTCGTGATATCTAGGTCCGAAAGAAAAATATTAGTAAATCACGGGCACGGTTGCGCGGGTAAAATAAAGCGCTTACACAAATTTTTAGAAGCAACGGAGGTCATTTAAGGGTATAGGAATGCGATAAATCAGTCTCCATTGAAATCAGATACTCCCTAAAATTAGATTAAGACTCGTTATTTGGGGTTGAACTCGAACCAATGAGTCGTTACAAACGAGCCACTGTGCAATTTGTTCATTCTTTTTTCTTTTTAATACACTTTAACTCTAAAAAACATATCAATTCCCGATGATAATCGGACTCAAATGTGTGTAGGAGGTTACTTTATTTTATTTTTAATGAATTTGTAATTTGGTGATTAACCATTCCTATTCTATTAGGTTTGAAACATGGCTCGCTATGACTTCTCGAACGACTCAATTTGAAGCATATAATCACATTTCTCGGATTTATAATGTTCCGGAACAAAAATGTACGTCAATCACACAGACGGTCGCTCGGGTGAGATAAAACGGCCATACAAAAATTGAAAAGCAACGGAGGTGATTTGAGGGTGCAAGTATGCGATAATTTAGTTTTTCGTCAAGATTAGATACTCGTTAAAAAATACGTTTAGACTTGTTATTTATGGCTGAAATAAAATATAGTAACTCATGAAGCGACCCCGAACACGTGATAGAAAAACTATGATAAAATGAAATATGACCCGATACGACTTCTCGAACGGCTCAAATTGAAGCGTATAATACACGGTTTTCGTGATTTTAGGGTCCCGGGCCAAAAATGTCTCTAAATCATATGGACGCTTCCTTGGGTCAGATAAAGTGGCCACACAAAGTTTAAGAAGCAACGGAGGTCATTTGAGAGTACAAGTATGCGATAAATCAGTCTCGGGTAAAAATTGAATTCATGTTAAAAATGTATTATGACTATTTATTTGAGGTTGAAATCGAATAGGGTAACTCATGAATTGCCCAAGTACACGCGGCAAAAAATAACTGAGGAAAAAAAAACATAACGCGGTACGAACTCGCGAACGGTTCAAATTGAAACGTATAATACACGGTTTTCGGGATTTAAGATTCCTGTAACAAAAATGTACGTAAATAACACAGACGGTTGATCAGTTCAAATAAAATAGCCACACAAATTTTTAAAAGCAGCGGAAGTAAATTGAGGGTACCGGTATGCAATAGTTCAGACTCGGGTAAAACTTGAATCCGCGTTTAAAATGGTTTAACACTCATTTTTTGAGACTGAAATGTAATAGGTTAACTCAGTAAGCGACCCCGGACACGTAGTAGAAAAATTGAGAGATAAATAAATATGACTGGTTACTACCTCCCGAACGGCTCAAATTGAAGCGTATAATACACGGTTTTTCGGGATTTCAGGGTCTCGAAACAAAAACATCCAATTGTCACAGGGACGCTCCATTGGGTCAGATAAAGCGTCCACGCGAAGTTTAAGAACCATCGAAAGTCATTTGAAGGTAGAGATAGGCGATAAATCAATCTCGAGTGAAATTCGGGTAATCGTTAAAAAAAGATTATCACTTTCTATTTGAGGCTGAAATCAAATATCGTAACTCATGAAGTGACCCTGGACACGTGGTACAAAAACAGGGAGAAAAAGAAACATGGACCAGTACGGCTTATCGAACGGCTCAACTTGAAGCGTATAATACACGGTTTTCGTGATATCAAGGTCCAAAAGAAAAATATTCGTAAATCACAGGCACGGTTGCATTTGTAAAATAAAGCGCTTACACAAATTTTTAGAAGCAACGGAGGCCTTTGAGGGTATAGGAATGCGATAAATAATTCTCTAGTGAAATCGGATATTCCTTAAAATTAGAATAAGACTCGTTATTTGGGGTTGAACTCGAACCAATGAGTCGTTACAAACGAGCCACTGTGCAATTTATTTTTTCTTTTTTCTTTTTAATCCACTTTAACTCTAAAAAACATATCAATTCCCGATGATAATCGGACGCAAATGTGTGTAGGAGGTTACTCTATTTTATTTTAATGAATTTGTAATTTGGTGATTCACCATTCCTATTCTAGTAGGTTTGAAACATGGCTCGCTATGACTTCTCGAGCGACTCAATTTGAAGCATATAATACACATTTCTCGGATTTATAATGTTCAGGAACAAAAATGTACGTCAATCACACAGACGGTCGCTCGGGTGAGATAAAACGAGCATACAAAAATTGAATAGCAACGGAGGTGATTTGAGGGTGCAAATATGCAATAATTTAGTTTTTCGTCAAAATTTAATAATCATTAAAAATTCATTAAGACTTGTTATTTAAGGCTTAAATCAAATATACTAACTCATGAAGCGACCCCGGATAGGTGGTAGAAAATCTAGGAGAAAAAGAAATATGACCCAATACGACTTCTCGAACGCCACAAATTGGAGCGTATAATACACGGTTTTTGGTATTTTAGGGTCCCGGACCAAAAATGTCCGTAAATCACATAGACGCTTCCTTGGGTGAGATAAAGTGGTCACACAAAGTTTGAGAAGCAACAGAGGTCTTGGAGAGTGCAAGTTGGCGATAAATCAGTCTCGGGTGAAAATCGAATTCTTGTTAAAAATGGATTAAGGCTATTAATTTGAGGTTAAAATCGAATAGGGTAACTCATGAATTGCCCAAGAACACGCGGCAAAATATACTGAGAAAAACAAACATAACCCGGTACAAACTCACGAACGACTAAAATTGAAACGTATAATACACGGTTTTCGGGATTATTGATTCCCGTAACAAAAATGTCCATAAATAACACAGACGGTTCATCGGGTTAAATAAAATGGCCACACATATTTTTAAAAGCAACGGAAGTAAATTGAGGGTACCGGTATACAATCGTTCAGTCTCAGGTAAAACTTGAATCCTCGTTTAAAATGGTTTAACTCTCAATTTTTTAGACTGAAATGGAATAGGATAACTCATTAAGCGACACCGGACACGTAGTAGAAGCATTGAGAGAAAAATAAACATGACCGGTTACTACCTCCCGAACGGCTCAAATTGAAGCGTATAATACACGGTTTTTCGAGATTTCAGGGTCCCGAAACAAAAATGTCCATAAGTCACAGTGACGCTTCATTGGGTCAGATAAAGCGACCACACAAAGTTTGAGAACCATCGGAAGTCATTTGAAGGTAGAGATAGGCGATAAATCAATCTGGAGTGAAAATTGGGTAATCGTTAAAAATAGATTATGACTTTCTATATGAGGCTGAAATCAAATATAGTAACTCATGAAGTGACCCTGAACACGTGGTACAAAAACAGGGAGAAAAAGAATCATGGACGAGTACGGCTTATCAAACGGCTCAACTTGAAGCGTATATCCATATGGCCAATATATCTCTAAATCTTATCGGGTGTTCAAATTTTTTTTTTTAAAACAACATAAAATCTAAAATACAACTTATTTCGTCTACTATAGACATGATTTGAAAAGAAGTCCTGAGATAACGGATGTAAATATCTACAACAATATATGATTGAATATGAATAATTCTTCTTATTGCTTTTATTGAAATACACGACACATATTTATATACAATGAGGAATGCTAATGACGGATGTAAATATCTGCAACAGCTAGAAGATTACAAGCTAACGGTTAGTAAACATGATTCCGATATGGAGCCTTAGCGGCTGTATTACTATGGATGAGAAGGATGCATATATAATAAGCTGTAATAATATTTGGATTATGGATGGAATGAGATGTAGTTTTGCCAAATTGTACGTCATATTAGCAACAATGTAATTCCTAACTTTCTGGTAAAATGCAGTCACTAGTTAGGTACAACTGTAGAAGCATCAAACAAATTAAATAAAACCAAATAATATGCAATTCAGTTCAACATGGATTGAACATTGAACTGCTTTGTTTTCCTCACAACTCCTGAAAAATGATTGCGTTGCAACTAGTTATCATCAACTGTCAACCAATTAAACTAATGAAAGAAACCGCGTCTATCTAGCTTGTTCTTCGTCACTACTGTGGAGTGCACAATCAGCATCAGTGATAGCTCGCAATTCAACAGTGAAATCCAAGAAGTAGAACAAGATAACTAAAGCAACGCAGCTGCAAAACATAGGTATCGGACCAAAGATCCAAAGAAACAACGGGAATGAAAAGTAGAAGGCGCGCAATCCAAGGGACCAAAAGTAGCCGCCTTTGTTAACAATTCGACTTACATAGTCAGCAGTCAAGTAAGGGGAAGCAATCTTCTTGAAGGGGACGTTGATGAGGATGCTAGCGTGGCTGTAATACCTTATCGACTGCACATTTAACAAAAAAGCCAATAGAAAGCAAACGAGGATGCAGAAAAACTTAACGGAGAACCCCATTGCACTTGCATCTCCTAATACGAGTCCGAATACACGGCCGCTGCCCTGGCTAGTCATCAGAACAGCGATAACGGAGCTCAGTGTAATGGCAGTTGATGCCAAGAGAGTAGATGCCATTATGTTGTTCCTCAATGTTTGTACTGCTAGAATTCCATTCTTTGTGTCCTAAATTATACACAAGGGATCACACGAAATTACTGACTGGTAGCAGAACTTAAAAACCACATGCATATGATGTAAATATGCACAGAAGAACCTGTAGATGCTTGAAATCAGAGGCTGACCAAATGTATATACACTGTTGGTAAATTATACTGCATGACGGTCTTATGGAGCGTTAACAGACAAAAAAAGGTGAACATTTTATGTTAAAAAGTGACCACTATTTATATATTATCAAATCGTCAATTTTCTTTCCTGTGCGGGAGTGCCGCATCATACAATGGTGGCACACGGAAATAAGCGAGAGTGTTTGGGCAGTAACTAAGAGTGGAATACCATTGCATGCATAATATAGTGTATAAAAATTTATAATCTGAGATGACATACAAAAATGCATTTGGAATAAGATAAAAATGAAAAAAAAGGGAAAGAAGAGGAAGTTTACCTCCATCATAGCTTGAACCCAGAAACGACGATTGATTGCATGGATACCAACGACGGTTTTGGTGGGTTGTTTAACGATCTTAAGAAGAAGCCATAAATGATAGGCACCCATTATAAATAATCCAAGGGGTACCAACGTATAATCCAATATTTCCTCTTTCATTTTCTTTCTGATTGATTGATTGATTGATTAATTGATTAATTGATGGATCCCTAATTAATAATTATCATCAGAGTGAGATGAAAAAAGAATGACGGCCAAAACAGAGTTTAAATAGGAGCAGGGAGGAGGATGGAGGATGGAGGATGGATTATGGATATTCGAGGTAGCTCATCTTTATTTAATTAGTTTTTGTAAAAGTGAGATATCATATCATATGTCTCACTTTGTTGTCTGCTGATGCAATCACTTCAAAACCACCAAATCCTACCAAACTCCCCCATAAACCTCAACGCCGCTACCTTTTTCTACTCCTTTGCTCTTTTTTTTTTTTTTTAATTTTAATTTATTTATATTATTTGGTCTAAGTAGATTATTGAACATGCCACCACTATTAATAAGGATCACTTTTGATTTGATTTTGTGATGAGTCGAGTTCAACCTAGGCACAAATGCAAGTCGAACCACCCACATTCTTCTATTCCATCCATCATTTATCAAGTCCTGACCCATATCAAACGTAACTTTACGTTTAAATAATACTGGTAAGTGGTTAAACAAGGGAAGATTGATTAACTTAACTATATACCGAGAATTACTTATATCTAATTAAATTAAAGATGGTGAAAGTTGAGAGACAAAATGTAAAACTTTCATGGTTTACATGTCAATACAAAACACTTTAAAAAGTGGAATAAAAAACAAAAAAATTGGCACAAGCGTGGATGAGTGCTCCAACCTTAAATGGGAAAGGGGGGGGGTTGTTGGGGCTCTTTTTTAAGATGAATTGGGCCTGCAAATGTTGACTCTTGAATCCCAACCAATGTTGTTATAGTAAGACACCAATCAACAAGTCATACCATCGGATACTCTTTCTTTTTATATATCCATTCTGGCACATGCTAATAACCTAATTAGGAAAATATTATTAAAAATATATCATCACAAATTAGAGTTGAAACTCATATTTACCATAATTAGTAAATTAATCTTCATAATCTTTCCCTACTTAGGTTATTAACATGTGCCCTTATGTTAGAAAAACCCTTATATATATACCCCTTTTAACAAGGGACGTGCTAAATCTCGCGCATTTACCCCCTTATTCCAAAATTACCCCTCTCATTTCTCACCCACAAAAAATACAACTAATCAGAACCTCAAAAAAACCAAACAAAACCCTAGCTTTCCACCAGCCGCCGACCACCCCCACTGACCGACGACGGAGAAGGAGAAGAGGATTGGGTCGACGGGGAGAGAAAATAGACGACAATGGAGGTTTATTGGGTTCGTGTGGGTTGGGGAATGGAAAACAGATAAGAGGACAAGATAGACCACGACAGAGCTGGGGAAGGGGTGGGCCGACAGCGTAGGGTGGTCGTCGGGGATAGGGAATGAGTAGTCAGGGCTAGGGAATGGGTGGTCGGGAATGGTTAGATTTTGTCGATGGAGAAGTGGTTGCGGAGGTTAAATGGGACACAAATTAATCGAGTATGGTGGATTGGGATGGTCAACGACGCAGGGTCGGGCTAATCGACGGCTGGGGATCAAGGTGGTCGGCGCTGGTGGAGGAGTGGTTGGGGATGGTGAGGGGGGAGTAGGAGGGGTGGTCTGAGATGGGCAGGGATGTCGTGAATCAACAATTTTTTATTTTTTTTTATATGAAGGGTAACGATGGAAAATAGGGACAAGGTGCGCGGGATGTAGTAAAATTATGGGCAGGATTTAGCAATGAAGTTTAACAAACTAGCAAAAGTACCAATTGTTTCATACCTTCCCTCACTCTCTGTAATGTAACTCCAATTCGACTTTGAGGGTATCCAAACTCCTAGCTTAAGCTATTATGTGTGTGCCACAAGTCAAGTTGAACAAACTTTTACCTCATCTTCAATGCCCACTTTATCCATTTACGTTCTCGCATAATTGTCTCCAATTCCAACTCAAACTAAAAATAATTAGCGATTAGCACCCCTCCATATCGAACAAGGGACAGCAATTAGAACATGTATTAGGACTAGAAAAACCAATAACCATATGCATGGCACTGCAAACTCAAAAACAGAAGCATCATCTTTTAATAGGAGTAGTAAACTACTCAAGTCTCAAGGTAGTGGTCCTTTGTCTTCACATTAGGAAAAAAAATCACTACTTCAACAACTAAAGTAGAGTAAAAATCACAAGTTGGGCACTCAAACTTGCTACACAATCAATCAGGCTATCATCATGGGGGCCCATACTCAAAAGTCACAGCAGACATTGTAGTAATAGTCACTTGAAGATACAAGAAAACAAGATTAATACATGAAACAAATCTACCAATGAACAAAATCATCACTTATGTGAATCCGAAGCAAGACATGCAACTCGAGAAAGTAAATGACCGTCGGCTATCATCTTTATGAACTAGAATTACTTCACATTTGTAAAACCATGACTGAAATAATCTTCGATGAAACAAAGAAATTTAACATACAAAGCAGCTACCAAAAATATCAGTCACCATTCACCAATGTTAAGACAGTATCTTTTAATGTTCTAAAACCTTAATCTTTTCAAGATAGTTCTGCATTTCCTGATTCAACTTATCTGTGAGAGGAACCCCCTTTAAAAGCTGCTCAAATTTTGCTTCCTCACAGCTGATCGCAGCCTTTCTACAAGCCTTAATACTCCCTGAATGAAAATTATAAACATCATTTCAGCAAACGCAGACTTCATTTATCAACCAAAGGCATGATTCTTCTCACTTTTTTTAGCAAACGCAGACTTCATTTATCAGCTAGTTGTTGGTTGAAAAATATAACAATTAATCGTAACTACTACTACTCCATAATAAAAAGTAAAAGGTGATTAAGAAAATGAGATGGAACTGACCGCTCAAGTCAAGTAAATTAAATGAAGCAGGGAAATTGTCAATCCTTGACACCATTGTAATTGCTGACCAGACTTTCTGGTATTCCTCCCTTGAAGTTCTAATGATGCAGAGTTTGGTTCTGGGATTCAGGTACTTAACTAGAAAGATAATGCAATTGTAGTGAGAAGAAAAAGATACACAGAGACATGTATGGATTATGGAAACATATGATATGATTAGGTGCTGACCCTGGAAAGAAGCAAGTGAAGAAGCGAGACCACACTCGCCAAAGTTTAGAAGAATGCTGTGTTTAATAGCCGTGACCAAATTGGGTTGGAGGTGATCAAGAGGAAGTGATTTATCCATAGAGATTTCCAACAGCATGTACCTGTTTTTAAATCCAACCATGATGTTTGTTTCACCTGTGGAAGGTATATAACAAGTGTTGAGCATTGAGTGACCAAACAAGAGTTATAGAGGCAGTATTAGAAAGCTTAGAAAGTGAAAGTATAATGAGTTAAGTCATGAATCAAATCAGTCAGGCTAGAAATCCTTAATCTAAAGGGGCATAAGTTTATACTTTTCCTGAAATAACAATTACAATTAGGAAACAAGATTTGGTGAATAGATAAAAGAGATATACAATTACAATTACAATTAGGAAACAAGGGTAAGGAGGATTCAAGTGTTGAATACAATTACAATTGCAGAATAAACATAGATTCAATTAGGTTAGAAATGAGGAAATTGAATTGGGGATTCAAACAAAAAGACAACATGTTTGTTTATTTATGGTTTGAATTAAACATAAACTCACCCGCTCTTCTTCTAACTCTGCTTGAATGCCCGCCGGAACCCTAACCACTTCCACTTCCACTTGCCCGCCGGAGTATGTTTGTATAATGTATGTATCAAAACAACTATTCTAGGATTTAATTTCTTTCTTTTATGTGTATGCCCAACCTTGCCTTTTTTTTTCCCTTTAAACGAGTCAAACCGAGCCAAGCATAAGCTTAGCTTCACTCGACTTGTTCTCCAACTTGAAAATTTGTGTTTATTATTAAGATTGTGAGTTTAACTCAAAGCTCTAGTTCAACACAAACGAAAATTAATATTCCCGACTTAACAAAGAATTTCTATTTACTAAAATATTTAAAAAAAAAAAAAAAAGGTGTATAATCGGTGTCAAACTTCTATTCTTCTATAAACCATAGTACGACAATTTATTGTTATTACTTATTGGGTTGATCAAAGTCAAATCGTCAACTACCATTAGAAAGCATAATCCGCATGTAAACACAACCGAAAACTTTACTATGCGATTAATCCCAACACTTAAATTACTAATTTATACTCCCTCCAATCCACACCAAACTCTTTATATAATTTTTTGGAAGTCAAACTGACCTCAAATTCACTTAAAAATATAAATATTTGAAAAATAAAACTTACCTATTTAGTTTTGTTATGAAAATATCTTTCACAATATTATATCTTTTGTGAAAAGTTTACGTTTAAGGGAATAAAATTACGGTCAAAATGCCGTTTTAAAAACCGCTCAAAAATAAATTAGTAGTTTAGTGTGAATCGGAGGGAGCGTAACGAAAATATCACAAAAAGCTCTATAATCACTGTATTAATTTTGTTATTGGTAGGGGCGTAGCCGCGTAGGGCCATGATTATCATTAGTGATCCAAAAGCAAACAAAAAATGACGAAACGTTATTGACAAAACATGTACGGGTCCCCCTAGTTGAATGAAACGGATATATTTATAAATTGCTTATTTAAAGTGGATATAAGGTTAAGACAGATTAAGTGATTAGATAAAAGCATAATGCTTGGAAAAAAACAACAGATTTATCTTATGTGTATATGTAAAATGATACTTCAACCGTTTTAATGTTATGACGGATACCTCCGTTTTAAAAGAGATTATTAAATTAAAATTGCGGGAAGAAATCTTAAAAAAAAAAAAAAAGGGGAGTGGGTGGGATGAAGATATTAGAGGACGTGTGAAGATATCTGGTAATGGTTAATAACAAAAGTCATAATAAAACACGTGACAGTAAATGCAGCTCCGTCTCACTCGCCAACTTCTCCATCACTCTCTTTCTTTCTGTATATGTATAATGTATAATGTATAATGTATAATGTATAATGTATGTATGGACTATGGAGGAAGATCTGCAATATTAAATTACTAAAGCACTGACATTTGCTTATTGTTCAAGGATATATATGTAATTTAATATATTCGGAGAGAAAAGGCAGGGGAAAGAGACAAAAGTGGGGGAATTTGTTAGACATTTGGCGGAAATTTCACATGAATTTAACATGATTTCACAATAACACCCCTTATCCTCTTCCCACTCATTATAAATATATTCCAACTTTCCTAGTTTTTCTCATTTTTTTTGAATAACAAAACACTGTTTTAGAGAGAGAAAAAAGAGAGAGAGACTGAGTTTTGTTTTTGTTGTTTTAATTTAATTTAGTTTTGCAGGTTTTGTTGTTGGGAGTGGTTGTGTTTTTAGGTCAACCTCTGTCTGTCTAATTCAGCTAACAAGTATGCTCCTTTCCTATACTTTTTTTTTTTTTTTTTTTTTTTAATTGTCAATGTTCTTGTTAACTAGATCTGATGATTATTATGCTCCTGCATTTGATTTCTTTCCAATTTAGGTTTTTTTAGGGACTGTTTCCAATTAGTTGATGAACCATTATGAATCTACCAATGCCTGTATGATGAATATGATTGTTATACCCTTATTACCACAGATTTCGCTTAGAGAACACCTCCTATACGTGTAGATATGCCTAGTAATAGCACCGGAATTCGTTTCTTTTAGGGCTACCAAACATGTTTTGATGCGAATCAACAGAATTTCATAGTTAGCTCTCCCTGTCTAACTGTAGCTTAGATAGCTTCAGAGTGGAGGACTTGGCTAATTTGTTAGTGGATAACCACCTCTACGATTTGGTCTTGCAAATATAACCACGTTGGTTCATCTAGTCTGCCTAGTAATGGGGCTTAAAATCTTACTCCCTCTGTCTCAGTCATCTGTTTACTTTTGATTAAAATACCCCTACCCCTCACAAAGAATATAAAAGCTAAACAAATGATTGGGACGGAGAGAGTATATCGCATCAGTTTAAAGTGATCAACCAGCAAAACAAGGTTTTTGAAAAGTCATTTTCAAAGGAAGAGTCATCCTGAAAGTTCTTTTGGATTGGATATATGTTTCTCCTTGAGCATTCCTCCATGGAGCATCAGTATGTAAAAGCCTTCATTGACATTGCTGCTTTCTTCTATTCGGGTTCTGCAGACTTTCAATGGAGGCACAGAAGATGGCTCTCATGACGGGCTCTTCAAATGTTATTTTCATGTCTAGTATTCTTGGTCAGGATGGACCAAACCCTGGTCACAAGTGTGATTGGAAATGTGAGAACGAGCATGTCTGCGGAAACATGTACCGGTGCAGGCTAACTGGGCTGACTCACATATGTGACAAAAACTGCAACCAGAGAATTCTGTATGATAATCACAGCTCTTTCTGCAGAGTGAGTGGACAGGTCTTCCCCCTCACACCAGTGGAAGAGCAAGCTGTTAGAGGTGTGCGTAGGAAGCTGGAAGCTGAGGCTTGCCCCAATGAAGGCTGCTCTTTCAAGCGTCGCCGTAGTTCAGCAATACATCCTTCTCCTTTTGAGAGATCATTTTCTGCTGTCAACCCTATCTGCAGTCCAGCTGGAGATGGCATGGACTTGAACTAGATACTAGATAGATTCTGTTTCTCTAACCTTTTAGTGCTTATGACTTCTACATTTGGTGAACTATGTGAGACTTTCTTGTTGCGGAACCTAATGCGCCCCTTATGTGTGGCTGAAGACTTATTATTTCTAAATTAGTGGATATGTAGAAGAATTAAGACTTCATCTACTTGAGTATTTCTATATTGCCTTGCTGGTCATGAGCAGTAGTATCGTTGAGATTATTTGGTAGAAGGCATACCTTGTTAAAGTGTCGATTATTGATAATAATGTAGATTGCTCTTTTTGTCTAATGTCTTGATGTTGGCAGGAATATTTCTCTAGTCTGTAAAGCAATTTTATGCTATGGATACTATGTCTTCTTGTTGCAGTGTGTGGAACCTTCTCTTCAGATTAGTGGAGGATATCTCCTCCTTCCTTGGGGGAGTAAAAAAGGGAAAATGAGAAACGGAGAGAGAGTGAGCAGACTATATTGGGATGATTTTGTTTCTGATTCATGACTGTTGAAAGTTTTAGTTCGACTCTTCAAAACTATTTCTTTTCTTGTTACTATATTTGACTTGTACTATTCTTTGGTGCTAATTTTTGCAGGTTTAAACTACTTTCCTATCTGAGAGTTAGCTTCTGCTTATTGTTGCTAGTGCACAGCTTGCTTACTAAACTCGTTTTGAGTTGTGACTGAAATGCTGCACAGACTAATTTATCTTCGTTGTTTTGACAGGAATCCAGAAAAGCAGTCAACTATGGTGTTGCATAAAGGTGTCCTAAGTAGTGCGAAAGGATTTCTGAAGCTGACAACTTGATACGTTATTGATATCCTGCCTCGGCTATTTATTAGTAAGAGGAATGTATCTGAGCAGCTTGTATCCTGTTCTAGAATCTAAACTGATTGAAACTGCCGTGTTTGAGAGCCAAAAAGACTTTTGGTTGTTGACTCCCTTTCTCGATGCAGACCAACCCACCGACAGATTGGCAAAAGCAGCGGCAGCGAAAAAAGTCCTAGAGACCAGGTTGAAAAATGAATAACTCTATTGTAGTGTAGTTCGGTCCTCGTTGCCTACAACTATTTCTAGTTTTTGTCAAACCTTTTAGTGCAAGTAATCCTCAGGTTGTGAACTTGTCATGTAAAATGGTGGTTCGTTAGTTGTCACATTGACATGTTTTATCGACACATGGTTTGTGTACCAGAAATTTATTGTGTTCGAGTCCACTGGTTCAATATTTATGCAACTTTTATTTGCTTGGCTTAAGAGCTGGTTGAGGAGAAAAGCTTAGCTTTACGGTTATTTTCCTAGACTTGGATCCAAGCAAGAAGTGAAGACTTGTGATGTTATCTGCTAGAAAAGGAAAGCTCTCCCAAGAGCCGGCAAGCGGCAACTGTTTGTTGGAAAAGGATAAAAGTGAATGGGCAATATAGTTTGGACTTTGGAGTACTGAGGACGTCTTCGTCTATGTCACTATGTTTGAAGACTTGAAAGATTATTGAATCTGGTTGTACATTATGTCTCGCGTTCAAATTCCGCTGTATATTAGGTCTCACATTTGAGTCCTAGCCTCATTATGTATCAAGCAACAGTGTTCAGAGTTGTGATGCTGTTACTGCCTTATTGCTAACTGAAATGGTCTGATTCCGCCACCATAAATTAGCTTTCCTGCCTATTCGGAGTTAGGCACTGTCCAAAACGGCAAAAGAGTGGCTTCCCTGTTTGTATCCGAGTCACATTTTTAATTGAGCATCCAAAATAAAAATAAAAATAAAAATTTCACAAAGCCAAAACAAAAAACAAGGTAGGCAGTAACTGTAGCAGAGCACCGCACGGCCAGGTACAGTATTTGGTTTCATTGAGCTTTAGATATATACTCAGTATTGAGAACTGTTATGGACGCATACAGATTATATCTCAATTCTTGTCGAGGATAGAGAATCGAAGCTGAACATGACGTAATTGACATCCATAATTCTTTATCTGATCCGATAAACCATCTGTATAATATACAGACATTTTTTTTGCCGGGGCTGTAAATTCCCGAAAAACGTGTATTATACACATAAATTTGACCCGTTTGAGAGGTCGTGTCGGGTCTTGCTAATTTTCCTCCCGATTTTTCTATCACGTGACATGGGTCGCTTCATGATTTACCGGCACTATCAAATGTCCCCTGTTGCGTCTAAAAATTTGTGTGGTTACTTTATCTGACCCGATAAACCATCTGTATGATTTACGGAAATTTTTTTCCCGGGACTTTAAATTCCCGAAAAACGTGTATTATACAATTAAATTTGACTCATTTGGGAGGTCGTGACGCGTCATGCTTCTTTTCCTCCCGGTTTTTCTTTCACGTGACAGAGATCGCTTATTGATTACCGTATTCGATTTTCAGCTCTAAATAACAAGTATTTATCTATTTTTTAAGACGTACGTGATTTTCGTACGAGACTAGTTTATAGCGTACCGGCACAATCACATGTCCTCTGTTGCTTCTCAAAATTTGTGTCGTTTCTTTATCTGACTCGATAAACCATCCCTATGGTATACGAACATTTTTTGCCGGACTGTAAATTCCCGAAAAACGTGTATTATACAATTAAATTAGACCCATTTGGGAGGTCGTGTCGGGTTACGTTTCTTTTCCTCTCGGTTTTTCTTTCACGTGACAGGGGTCGTTTCATGAGTTAACATATTCGATTTTCAGCCCTAAATAACAACTATTCACCAATTTTTAAACCGTACGTGATTTTCGTCCGAGACTCGTTTATCGCGTATCGGCACAATCAAATTTCCCCTGTTGCTTCTCAAAATTTGTGTGGTTTCATTATCTGACCTAATAAACCATTTGTATGATTTACGGACATTTTTTTCCCGGGACTGAAAATTCTCGAAAAACGTGTATTATACACTTAAATTTGACCCGTTTGCGAGGTCGTGTCGGGTCATGCTTCTTTTCCTCCCGATTTTTATTTCACGTGACAGAGGTCGCTTCATGAGTTACCGCATTCGATTTTCGACACTAAATATCAAGTATTCATTAATTTTTAAGCCGTACGTGATTTTCGTCCGAGACTCGTTTATCGCAAACCGGCTTTATAAAATGTCCTCTGTTTCTTCTCAAAAATTGTTTTGTTTCTTTATCTGACCCGATAAAACCATCTGTACGATTTACGGACATTTTTTTGCCGGGCCTGTAAATTTCCGAAAAACGTGTATTATACATTTAAATTTTACCCGTTTGAGAGGTCGTGCCGGGACATGCTTCTTTTCCTCTCGGTTTTTCTTTGGCGTGACAGGGGTTGCTTCATGAGTTACCGTATTAAATTTTCCACCCTAAATAACAAATATTCGTGTATTTTTAAGCCGTACATGATTTTCGTCCGAAACTCATTTATCGCGTACCGGCATTATCAAATGTCTACTGTTGCTTCTCAAAATTAGTGTGGTCTCTTTATCTGACCCAATAAACCATCCGTATGGTTTACAGACATTTTTTCCCCAGGACTGTAAATTCCCGAAAAACGTGTATTATATATTTAAATTTGACCCGTTTGGAAGGTCGTGCCGGGTTATGACTCTTTTCCACCCGGTTTTTCTTTCACGTGACAAGGGTCGCTTCATGAGTTACCGTATTCGATTTTCAGCCCTAAATATCAAGTATTTATCTATTTTTAAGCCGTAAGTTATTTTCGTCCGATAATCGTTTATCGCGTATCGGCTTTATCAAATGTCCTTTGTTGCATCGCAAAATTTATGCGGTTTCTTTTTTTGACCCGATAAACCATCCGTATATTTAAGGAATTTTTTTTGCCGGGACTGTAAATTCCCAAAAAACGTGTATTATATTATACACTTAAATTTGACCCGTTTGGGAGGTCGTGACGGGTCTTGCTACTTTTCCTCTTGATTTTTCTATCACGTGACAGGGGTCGCTTCATGAGTTACTGTTTTCGATTTTCAGCCAAAATAACAAGTATTCATCGAGTTTTAAGCCGTACGTGATTTTCGTCCGAGACGCGTTTATCGCGTATCGGCACTATCAAATGTCCCCTGTTGCGTCTAAAAATTTGTGTGGTTACTTTATTTGACCCGATAAACCATCTGTATGATTTACAGAAATTTTTTTCCCGGGACTGTAAATTTCCGAAAAACGTGTATTATACACTTAAATTTGATTCGTTTGGGAGGTCGTAACGGGTCATGCATCTTTTCCTCCCGGTTTTTCTTTCACGTGACAGGGGTCGCTTCTTGATTACTGTATTCGATTTTCAGCCATAAATAACAATTATTTATCTATTTTTTAAGCCGTACGTAACTTTCGTACGAGACTAGTTTATAGCGTACCGACACAATCACATGTCCTCTGTTGCTTCTCAAAATTTGTGCGGTCTCTTTGTCTGACCCGATAAACCATCCGTATGATTTAAGGAGATTTTTTGCCGGGACTGTAAATTTCCGAAAAACGTATATTATACACTTAAATTTGACCCGTTTGGGAGGTCGTGCTGGGTCTTGCTACTTTTCCTCTCGATTTTTCTATCACGTGACAGGGGTCGCTTCATGAGTTACTGTATTCGATTTTCAGCCAAAAATAACAAGTATTCATCTAGTTTTAAGCCGTATGTGATTTTCGTCCGAAAATCGTTTATCGCGTACCGGCTTTTTCAAATGTCCTCTGTTGCTTCTTAAAATTTGTGTGGTTTCTTTTTATGACCCGATAAACCATCCGTATGATTTAAGAATTTTTTTTTGCCGTGACAGTAAATTCCCGAAAAACGTGTATTATATACTTAAACTTGACCCGTTTGGGAGGTCGTGTCGAGTCTTACTACTTTTACTCCCGATTATTCTATCACCTGACAGGGGTCACTTCATGAGTTAGTGTATTCGATTTTCAGCCCAAAATAACAAGTATTCATTTAGTTTTAAGCCGTACGTGATTTTCGTCCGAGACGTGTTTATCGCGTACTGGCACTACCAAATGTCCCCTGTTGCGTTTAAAAATTTGTATGGTTACTTTATCTGACCCGATAAACCATATGTATGATTTACGGACATATTTTTTCCTGGGACTGTAAATTCTCGAAAAACGTGTATTATACACTTAAAATTGACCCGTTTGGGAGGTCGTGCGGTGTCATAATTCTTTTCCTCACGGTTTTTCTTTCACGTGACAAGGATCACTTCATGAATTACCGTATTTGATTTTCAGCTCAAAATAACAAGTATTCATCTAGTTTTAAGCCGTACGTGATTTTCGTCCGAGACGCGTTTATAGCGTACCGGCACAATCACATGTCATATGTTGCTTCTCAAAATTTGTGTGGTTTCTTTATCTGACCCGATAAACCATCCGTATGGTTTACGGACATTTTTTTCCGGGACTGTAAATTTTCGAAAAACGTGTATTTTACACTTAAATTTGACTCGTTTGGGAGGTCGTGCCGAGTCATGCTTCTTTTCCTCTCGGTTTTTCTTTCGCGTGACAGGGATCGCTTCATGAGTTACCGTATTAAATTTTCAGCCCTAAATAACAAATATTCGTTTATTTTTAAGCCGTACATGATTTTCGTCTGAAACTCGTTTATCGCGTACCGGCACTATCAAATGTCTACTGTTGCTTCTCAAAATTAGTGTGGTCTCTTTATCTGACCCGATAAACAATCTGTAAGATTTACGGACATTTTTTCCCAGGACTTTATTTTCCCGAAAAACGTGTATCATAACTTAAATTTAACCCATTTGGGAGGTCGTGCCGGGTCATGCTTCTTTTCCTCCCGGTTTTTCTTTCACGTGACAGTGGTCGCTTCATGAGTTACCGTATTTGATTTCCAGCTTTAAATAACAAGTATTCATTTATTTTTAAGTCGTACGTTATTGTCGTCCGAGACTTGTTTATCGCGTACCGGCATAATCAAATGTCCTCTGTTACTTCTCAAAATTTATGTGGTTTCTTTATCTGACCCGATAAACCATCCCTATGATTTACGGACATTTTTTTGCCATAACTGTAAATTCTCGAAATACGTGTATTATATACTTAAATTTGACCCGTTTGGAGGTCGTGACGGGTCATTTTTCTTTTCCTCTCGGTTTTATTTCACGTGACAGGGGTCGCTTCTTGATTACCGTATTCGATTTTCAGCCATAATAACAAGTATTAATTTATTGTTAAGCCGTCTGTGATTTTCGTCCGAGACACGTTTATCGTGTACCGGCACTATCAAATGTCCTCTGTTGCTTCTCAAAATTTGTGAGATTTCTTTATCTGGCCCGATAAACCATTCGTATGATTTACGGACATTTATTTGCCAGGACTGTACATTCCCGAAAAACGTGTATTATACACATAAATTTGACCCGTTTGGGAGGTAGTGCCAGGTTATGTTTCTTTTCGTCTCGGTTTCTTTCACGTGACATGGGTCGCTTCTTGATTACCGTATTCGATTTTCAGCCCAAATTATCAAGTATTCATCTATTTTTAAGCCGTACGTGATTTTCGTCTAAGATTCGTTTATAACGTATCTGCACAATCAAATGTCCTTTGTTGCTTCTCAAAATTAGTGTGGTTTCTTTATCTGGCCCGATAAACCATCCGTATGGTTTACGGACATTTTATCCACGGGACTGTAAATTCCCGAAAAAGGTGTATTATATATTTAAATTTGACCCGTTTGGGAGGTCGTGTCGGGTTATGATTCTTTTCCACCCGGTTTTTCTTTCACGTGACAAGGGTCGCTTCATGAGTTACTGTATTCAATTTTCAGCCCTAAATAATAAGTATTTATCTATTTTTAAGCCGTAATTTATTTTCGTCAGAGAATCGTTTATCGCGTATCGGCTTTATCAAATGTCCTCTGTTGCTTCGCAAAATTTATGCGGTTTCTTTTTTTGACCCGTTAAACCATCCGTATGATTTAAGGAAATTTTTTTGTCGGGACTGTAAATTCCACAAAAACGTGTATTATACACTTAAATTTGACCCGTTTGGGAGGTCGTGTCGGGTCTTGCTACTTTTTCTCCTTATTTTTCTATCACATGACAGGGGTCGCTTCATGAGTTACCGTGTTCGATTTAAGCCCAAAATAACAAGTATTCATCTAGTTTTAAGCCGTACGTGATTTTCGTCCAAGACACGTTTATCGCGTACCGGCGCTAACAAATGTCCCATGTTGTGTGTAAAAATTTGTATGATTACTTTATTTGACCCGATAAACCATCTGTATGATTTACGGAATTTTTTCCCCGGGACTGCAAATTTCCGAAAAACGTGTATTATACACTTAAATTTGATTCGTTTGGGAGGTCGTAACGGGTCGTGCTTCTTTTCCGCCCGGTTTTTCTTTCACGTGACAGGGGTCGATTCTTGATTATCGTATTTGATTATAAGCCCTAAATAACAAGTATTTATCTATTTTTTAAGTCGTACGTGATTTTCGTACGAGACTCGTTTATAGCGTACCGCCACAATAACATGTCCTCTGTTGCTTCTCAAAATTTGTGTGTTTTCTTTATCTGACCCGATAAACCATCCTTATGGTTTACGGACACTTTTTTTCGGGACTGTAAATTACCGATAAACGTGTATTATACGCTTAAATTTGACCCGTTTGGGAGGTCGTGCCGCGTCTTGCTACATTTCCTCCCGATTTTTCTATCACGTGGCAGGGGTTGTTTCATGAGTTACTGTATTCGATTTTCAGCCCAAAATAACAAGTATTCATCTAGTTTTAAGTCGTACGTGATTTTCGTCCGAAACGCGTTTATCGCGTACCGGCACTATCAAATGTCCCATGTTGCGTCTATAAATTTGTGTGGTTACTTTATCTGACCCGATAAACCATCTGTATGATTTACGGAATTTTTTTTTCGGGACTGTAAATTCCCAAAAAACGTGTATTATACACTTAAATTTGACCCGTTTGGGAGGTAGTGTGAGGTTATGTTTCTTTTCCTCTCGGTTTTCTTTCACGTGACACGGGTCTCTTCATGAATTACTGTATTCGATTTTCAACCCAAAATAACATATTAACAAGTATTCATCTAGTTTTAAGCCGTACGTGATTTTCATCCGAGACGTGTTTATCGCGTAACAGCACTATCAAATGTCCCATGTTGCGTCTAAAAATTTTTGTGGTTACTTTATCTAACCCGATAAACCATCCGTATTATTTACGGACATTTTTTTCCCGGGACAATAAATTCTCGAAAAACGTGTATTATGCACTTAAAATTGACCCGTTTGGGAGGTCGTGTCGGGTCATGATTCTTTTCCACCCGGTTTTTCTTTCACGTGGCAGGGATCGCTTCATGAGTTACCGTATTCGATTTCCAGTCCTCAATATCAAGTATTTATCTATTTTTAAGCCGTAAGTGATTTTCGTCCGAGAATCGTTTATCGCGTACCGGCTTTATGAAATGTCCTCTGTAGCTTCTCAAAATTTGTGTGGATTCTTTTTTTTACCCGATAAACCATCCGTATAATTTAAGGACATTTTTTTGCCGGGACTTTAAATTCCCGAAAAACGTGTATTATACTTAAATTTGACCCATTTGGGAGGTCGTGCCGGGTCTTGCTACTTTTTCTCCCGATTTTTCTATCACGTGACAGGGGTCGCTTCATGAGTTACTGTATTCGATTTCAGCCCAAAATAACAAGTATTTTTCTAGTTTTAAGCCGTACGTGATTTTCGTCCGAGACACGTTTATCGCGTACCTGTACTATCAAATGTCCCCTGTTGTGTTAAAATTTGTGTGGTTACTTTATCTGACCCGATAAACCATCTGTATGATTTACGGAATTTTTTTTCCCGGGACAGTAAATTCCCGAAAAACTTGTACACTTAAATTTGATTCGTTTGGAAGGTCGTAACGGGTCATGCTTCTTTTCCGCCCGGTTTTCACGTGATAGGGGTCGCTTCTTGATTACCGTATTCGATTTTCAGCCATAAATAACAAATATTCATCTATTTTTTAAGCCGTACATGATTTTCGTACGAGACTCGTTTATAACGTACCGGCACAATCAAATGTCCTCTGTTGCTTCTCAAAATATGTGTGGTTTCTTTATCTGGCCCGATAGACCATCTGTATGGTTTACGGACATTTTTTGCCGGGACTGTAAATTCTCGAAAAATGTGTATTATACACTTAAATTTGACCCGTTTGGGATGTCGTGTCGGGTCTTGCTACTTTTCCTCCCGATTTTTCTATCACATGACAGGGGTCGTTTCATGAGTTACTGTGTTCGATTTTCAGCCCAAAATAACAAGTATTCATCTAGTTTCAAGCCGTAAGTGATTTTCGTCCGAGAATCGTTTATCGCGTACCAACTTTATCAAATGTCTTCTGTTGCTTCTCAAAATTTGTGTGGTTTCTTTTTTTGACCGAATAAACCAACCGTATGATTTAAGGACATTTTTTTGTCGGGTCTGTAAATTCCCGAAAAACGTGTATTATACCACTTAAATTTGACCCATTTAGGAGGTCGTGCCGGGTCTGGCTACTTTTCCTCCCGATTTTTCTATCACGTGACAGGGGTCGCTTCATGAGTTACCGTGTTCGATTTAAGCCCAAAATAACAAGTGTTTATCTAATTTTAAGCCGTACGTGATTTTCGTCCAAGGCGCGTTTATCGCGTACCGGCGCTATCAAATGTCCCTTGTTGTGTCTAAAAATTTGTGTGATTACTTTATTTGACCCGATAAACCATCTGTATGATTTACGGAAAATTTTTTCCCGGGACTGTAAATTCCCGAAAAACGTGTAATATACACTTAAATTTGATTCGTTTGGGAGGTCGTAACGGGTCATGCTTCCTTTCCGCCCGGTTTTTCTTTCACGTGACAGGGGTCGATTCTTGATTATCGTATTCGATAATAAGCCCTAAATAACAAGTATTTATCTATTTTTTAAGTCGTACGTGATTTTCGTACGAGGCTCGTTTATAGCGTACCGACACAATCACATATTCACATGTCCTCTGTTGTTTCTCAAAATTTGTGTGTTTTCTTTATCTGACCCGATAAACCATTGTTATGGTTTACGGACAATTTTTTCCGGGACTGTAAATTCCCGATAAACGTGTATTATACACTTAAATTTGACCCGTTTGGGAGGTCGTGCCGCGTCTTGTTACATTTCCTCCCGATTTTTCTATCACGTGACAGGGGTCGTTTCATGAGTTACTGAATTCGATTTTCAGCCCAAAATAACAAGTATTCATCTAGTTTTAAGCCGTACGTGATTTTCGTCCGAAAAGCGTTTAGCGCGTACCGGCACTATCAAATGTCCCAAGTAGCGTCTATAAATTTGTGTGGTTACTTTATATGACCCGATAAACCATCTGTATGATCTACGTAATTTTTTTTCGGAACTGTAAATTCCAGAAAAACGTGTATTATACACTTAAATTTGACCCGTTTGGGAGGTAGTGCGACTATGCGAGGTTATGTTTCTTTTCCTCTCGGTTTTCTTTCACGTGACACGGGTCTCATCTTGATTACCGTATTCGATTTTCAGCACAAAATAACAAGTATTCATCTATTTTTAAGTCGTACGTGATTTTCGTACGAGACTCGTTTATAGGGTATCGGTACAATCAAATGTCCTTTGTTGCTTCTCAAAATTAGTGTGGTTTCTTTATCTGACCCGATAAACCATCTATATGATTTACGGACATTTTTTTCCCTGAACTGTAAATTATTGAAAAACGTGTATTATATACTTGAAATTGACCTGTTTGGGAGGTCGTGTCGGGTCATGATTCTTTTCCTCTCGGTTTTTCTTTCACGTGACAGCGGTCACTTAATGAGTTACCGTATTCGATTTTCAGCCCTAAATACCAAGTATTTATCTATTTTAAAGCCGCCCGTAAGTGATTTTCGTTCGAGAATCGTTTATCGCGCACTGACTTTGTCAAATGTCCTCAGTTGCTTCTCAAAATTTGTGAGGTTTCTTTTTTTTACCCGATAAACCATCCATATGATTTAAGGACATTTTTTTCCCGGGACTGTAAATTCCCGAAAAACGTGTATTATACACTTAAATTTGACCCTTTTGGGAGGTAGTGTCGGGTTATGTTTCTTTTCCACTCGGTTTTCTTTCACGTGACACGGGTCGCTTCTTGATTAACGTATTTGATTTTCAGCCCAAAATAACAAGTATTCATCTATTTTTAAGCCATACGTCATTTTCGTACGAGACTCGTTTGTAGGGTACCGGTGCAATCAAATTTCCTATGTTGCTTCTCAAAATTAGTGTGGTTTCTTTATCTGACCCGATAAACCATCCGTATTATTTACGGAAATTTTTTTCCCGGGTCATGATTCTTTCCTCCCGGTTTTTTCTTTCACGTAACAAGGATCGCTTCATGAGTTACCGCGTTCGATTTTCAGCCCTAAATATCAAGTATTTATCTATTTTTAAGCCGTAAATGATTCTCGTCCGAGAAACGTTTATCGTGTACCTGCTTTATCAAATGTCCTCTGTTGCTTCTCAAAATTTGTGTGGTTTCTTTTTTTGACCCGATAAACCATCCGTTTGATTTAAGGACATTTTTTTGCTGGGATTGTAAATTCCCGAAAAACGTGTATTACACTTAAATTTGACTCGTTTGAGAGGTCGTGTCGGGTCTTGCTACTTTTCCTCCCGATTTTTCTATCATGTGACAGGAGTCGCTTCGTGAGTTATTGTATTTGATTTCAACCCAAAATAACAAGTATATATCTAGTTTTAAGCCGTACGTGATTTTCGTCTCAGACGCGTTTATCGCGTACCGGCACTATCAAATGTTCTATGTTGTGTCTAAAACTTTGTGTGGTTTCTTTATCTGACCCGATAAACCATCTGTATGATTTACGAATTTTTTTTTTCCGGAACTGTAAATTCCCGAAAAACGTGTATTATACACTTAAATTTGATTCGTTTGGGAGGTCGTAAGGGGTCATGCTTCTTTTCCGCCCGGTTTTTCTTCCACGTGACAGGGGTCGCTTCTTCATTATCGTATTCGATTTTCACACCTAAATAACAAGTATTCATCTATTTTTAAGCCGTACGAGATTTTCGTCTAAGACTCGTTTATAGCGTACCGGCACAATCGAATGTCCTCTGTTGCATCTCAAATTTAGTGTGGTTTCTTTATCTGACCCGAGAAACCATCTGTATGATTTACGGACATTTTTTCCCTTGACTGTAAATTCTCGAAAAATGTGTATTATATACTTAAAATTGACCCGTTTGGGAGGTCGTGTCGGGTCATGATTCTTTTCTTCTCGGTTTTTCTTTGACGTGACAGAGATCGCTTAATGAGTTACCGTATTCGATTTTCAGCCCTAAATACCAAGTATTTATCTATTTTTAAGCCGTAAGTGATTTTCGTCCGAGAATTGTTTATCGCGTACCGACTTTGTCAAATGTCCTCTGTTGCTTCTCAAAATTTGTGTGGTTTCTTTTTTTTGACCCGATAAACCATCCGTATGATTTAAGGACATTTTTTCCCGGGACTGTAAATTCCCGAAAAACGTGTAATTATACACTTAAACTTGACCCGTTTGGGAGGTAGTGTCGGATTATGTGTTTTTTCCTCTCAGTTTTCTTTCACGTGACACGGGTCCCTTCTTGATTACCGTATTCGATTTTCAGCCCAAAATAACAAGTATTCATCTATTTTTAAGCCATACGTGATTTTCGTACGAGACTCGTTTGTAGGGTATCGGTACAATAATCTAATTTCCCCTGTTGCTTCTCAAAATTAGTGTGGTTTCTTTATCTGACTCGATAAACTATCCGTATGATTTACGGAAATTTTTTTCCGGGTCATGAATCTTTTCCTCCCGGTTTTTTCTTTCACGTGACAAGGATCGCTTCATGAGTTACCGTGTTCGATTTTCAGCCCTAAATATCAAGTATTTATCTATTTTTAAGCCGTAAGGCCCGTAAGTAATTCTCGTCCGAGAAACGTTTATCGCGTACCGGCTTTATCAAATGTCCTCTGTTGCTTCTCAAAATTTGTGTGGTTTCTTTTTTCGACCCGATAAATCATTCGTATGATTTAAGCACATTTTTTTGTCGGGATTGTAAATTTCCGAAAAACGTGTATTATACACTTAAATCTGACACGTTTGGGCGGTCGTGTCGGGTCTTGCTACTTTTCCTCCCGATTTTTCTATCACGTGACAGAAGTCGCTTTATGAGTTACTGTATTCGATTTCAGACCTAAATAACAATTATTCATCTATTTTTAAGCCGTACGAGATTTTCGTCTAAGACTCGTTTATAGCGTACCAGCACAATCAAATGTCCTCTATTGCTTCTCAAAATTAGTGTGCTTTCTTTATCCGACCCGATAAACCATCTGTATGATTTACGGACATTTTTTTCCCTGGACTGTAAATTCTCGAAAAACGTGTACTATACACTTAAAATTGACCCGTTTGGGAGGTCGTGCCGGGTCATGATTCTTTTCCCCTCGGATTTTCTTTCACGTGACAGGGGTCGCTTCATGAGTTACCGTATTCGATTTTCAGCCCGAAATACCAAGTATTTATCTATTTTTAAGTCGTAAGTGATTTTCGTCCGAGAATCGTTTATCGCGTACCGGCTTTGTCAAATGTCCTCTTTTGCTTCACAAAATTTGTGTGGTTTCTTTTTTTGACCCGATAGACCATCCGTATGATATAAGGACACTTTTTTCACGGGACTGTAAATTCCCGAAAAATGTGTATTATACACTTAAATTTGACCCGTTTGGACGGTCGTGCGGGTCATTGTTCTTTTCCTCCCGGTTTTTCCTTCACGTGACAGGGGTCGTTTCATGAGTTACCGTATTTGATTTTCAGCCCCAAAATATCAATTATTTATCTAGTTTTAAGCCGTAAGTAATTTGCGTCCGATAATCGTTTATCGCGTACCGGCTTTATCAAATATCCTCTGTTGTTTCTCAAAATTTGTGTGGTTTCATTTTTTGGCCCGAAAAACTATCCGTATGATTTAAGGACATTTTTTTGCCGGGATTGTAAATTCCCGAAAAACATATATTATACACTTAAATTCCCGATTTTTCTATCACGTGACAGGGGTCGCTTCATGAGTTACTTTATTCGATTTTCAGCCCAAAATAACAAATATTCATTTAGTTTTAAGTCGTACATGATTATCGTCTGATTCGCGTTTATCGCGTACCGGCACTATGAAATGTCCCCTGTTGCGTCTAAAAATTTGTGTGGTTACGTTATCTGACCTGATAAACCATCTCTATGATTTACGGACATTTTTTTCCCGTGACTGTAAATTTTCGAAAAACGTGTATTATACACTTAAATTTGATTCGTTTGGGAGGTCGTGCCTGGTCATGTTTCTTTTTCTCCCGGTTTTTTCTTTCACGTGACAAGGATCGCTTAATGAGTTACCAAGTTCGATTTTCAGCCCTAAATATCAAGTATTTATCTATTTTTAAGTCGTAAGTGATTCTCGTCCGAGAAACGTTTATCGCGTACCGGCTTTATCAAATGTCCTTTGTTGCTTCTCAAACTTTGAGTGGTTTGTTTTTTTGACCCGATAAACCATCCGTATGATTTAAGGACATATTTTTGGCGGGATTGAAAATTCCTGAAAAACGTGTATTATACACTTAAATTTGACCCGTTTGGGAGGTCGTGTCGGGTCTTGCTACTTTTCCTCCCGATTTTTCTATCACGTGACAGGGGTCACTTCATGAGTTACTGTATTCGATTTCAGACCTAAATAACATATATTCATCTATTTTTAAGCCGTACGAGATTTTCGTCTAAGACACGTTTATAGCGTACTGGCACAATCAAATGTCCTCTGTTGCTTCTCAAAATTAGTGTGGTTTCTTTATCTTACCCGATAAACCATCTGTATGATTTACGAACATTTTTTTTCTCGTAACTGTAAATTCTCGAAAAACGTGTATTATACACTTAAAATTGACCCGTTTGGGAGGCCGTGTCGGGTTATGATTATTTTCCTCTCCGTTTTTGTTTCACGTGACAGGGGTCGCTTCATGAGGTACTATATTCGATTTCCAGCCCAAAATAACAAGTATTTATCTAGTGATAAATCGTACGTGATTTTCATCTAAGACGCGTTTATCGCGTACCGGCACTATCAAATGTCCCCCGTTGCGTCTAAAAATTTGTGTGGTTACTTTATCTAACTCGATACACCATCTGTATGATTTACGGAAAATTTTTTCACGGGACTAAAAATTCCCGAAAAACTTGTACTATACACTTAAATTTGACCCGATTGGGAGGTCGTGTCGGGTTATGATTTTTTTCCACCCGATTTTTCTTTCACGTGACAGGGGTCGCTTCATGAGTTACCGTATTCGATTTTCAGCCCTAAATATCAAATATTTGTCTATTTTAAGCCGTAAGTGATTTTCGTCCGAGAATCGTTTATCGCGTACCGACTTTGTCAAATATCCTCTGTTATTTCTCAAAATTTGTGTGGTTTTTTTTTTACCCGATAAACCATCCGTATGATTTAAGGACATTTTTTTCCCCGAGACTGTAAATTCGCGAAAAACGTGTATTATACACTTAAATTTTACCCGTTTGGGAGGTAGTGGTCGGTTTATGTTTCTTTTCCTCTCGGTTTCTTTCACGTGACACGGGTCGCTTCTTGATTACCGTATTCGATTTTCAGCCCAAAATAACAAGTATTCATCTATTTTTACACCGTACGTGATTTTCGTACGAGACTCGTTTATAGCGTTACCGGCACAATCAAATGTTCTCTATTGCTTCTCAAAATTTATGTGTTTTCTTTTTTTGACCCGATAAACCATCCGTATAATTTAAGGACATTTTTTTGCCGGCACTTTAAATTCCCGAAGAACGTGTATTATACACTTAAATTTGACCCGTTTGGGAGGTCGTGTCGGGTCTTGCTACTTCTCTCCCCGATTTTTCTACCACGTGGCAGGGAGTCAGGGATCGATTCAGGAGTTAATGTAATCGATTTCAGCCCAAAATAACAAATATTTATCTAGTTTTAAGCCGTATGTGATTTTCATCCGATACACGTTTATCGCGTACCGGCACAATCAAATGTCCCCTTTTGTGTCAAAATTTGTGTGGTTACTTTATCTGACCCGATAAACCATCTGTATGATTTACGAAATTTTTTATTCCGGGACTGTAAATTCCCGAAAAACGTGTATTATACACTTAAATTTGATTCGTTTGGGAGGTCGTAACGGGTCATGCTTCTTTTCCGCCCGGTTTTTCTTTCACGTGACAGGGGTCGCTTCTTGATTACCGTATTCGATTTTCAGCCCTAAATAACAAGTATTTATCTATTTTTTAAGCCTTACGTGATTTTTGTACGAGACTCGTTTATAGCGTAACGGCACAATCACCTGTCCTCTGTTGCTTCTAAAATTTTTTGTGGTTTCTTTATCTGACCCAATAAACCATCCGTCTGGTATACGGACATTTTTTGCCGGGACTGTAAATTCTCGAAAAACGTATATTATACACTTAAATTTGACCCGTTTGGGAGGTAGTGGTCGGGTTATGTTTCTTTTCCTCTCGGTTTTCTTTCACGTGACACGGGTCGCTTCTTGATTACCGTATTCGATTTTCAACCCAAAATAACAAGTATTCATCTATTTTTAAGCCATACGAGATTTTCGTCTAAGACTCGTTTATAGCGTACCGGCACAATCAATTGTCCTCTATTGCTTCTCAAAATTAGTGTGGTTTCTTTATCTGACGCGATTTACGGACATTTTTTTCCAGGGATTGTTAATTCTCGGAAAACGTGTATTATATACTAAAAATTGACCCGTTTGGGAGGTCGTTCCGGGTCATGATTCCTTTCCTGATTTCCTCCCAGTTATTCTTTCACGTGACAGGGGTCGTTTCGTGAGTTACCGTATTCGATTTTCAACCCTAAATATCAAGTACTTATTTATTTTTAAGCCGTAAGTGATTTTCGTCCGAGAATCGTTTATCGCCCACCAACTTTATCAGATGTCCACTGTTGCTTCGCAAAATTTGTGCGGTTTCTTTTTTTGACCCGATAAACCATCCGTATGGTTTAAGGAAATTTTTTTGCCGGGACTGTAAATTTCCGAAAAACGTGTATTATATACTTAAATTTGACCCATTTGGGAGGTCGTGCCGGGTCTTGCTACTTTTCCTCCCGGTTTTTCTATCACGTGACATGGATCGCTTCATGAGGTACAATATTCTATTTTCAGCCCAAAATAACAAGTATTCATCTAGTGATAAACCGCACGTGATTTTCGTCCGAGACGCGTTTATCGCGTAGCGGCACTATCATTTGTCCCCCGTTGCGTCTAAGAATTTGTGTGGTTACTTCATCTAACTCGATAAACCATCTGTATGATTTACGGAATTTTTTTTCACGGGACTATAAATTCCCGAAAAACCCGTATTATACACTTAAATTTGACCCATTTGGGAGGTAGTGCCGGGTTATGTTTCTTTTCCTCTCGGTTTTCTTTCACGTAACACGGGTCGCTTTTTGATTACCGTATTCGATTATCAGCCCAAAAAAACAAGTATTCATCTATTTTTAAGCCGTACGTGATTTTCGTACGAGACTCGTTTATAGCTTACCGGTATAGTCAAATGTCCCTGTTGTTTCTCAAAATTAGTGTGATTTCATTATCTAACCCGATAAACCATCCGTATAATTTACGGAATTTTTTTCCCGGGACCGTAAATTCTCGAAAAACGTGTATTATACACTTAAAATTGACCCGTTTGGGAGGTCGTGTCGGGTCTTGCTACTTTTCCTCCCGATTTTTCTATCACGTGACAGGGATCGCTTCATGAATTACTGTATTCGATTTTCAGCCAGAAGTAACAAATATTTATCTAGTTTTAAGCCGTACGTGATTTTCGTCCGAGACGCGTTTATCGCGTACAGGCACTATCAAATGTCCCCTGTTGCGTCTAAAAATTTGTGTGGTTCCTTTATCTGACCCGATAAACCATCTGTATGATTTACGGAAATTTTTTTCCCGGCACTGTAAATTCTCGAAAAACATGTATTATACACACTTAAATTTGACCCGTTTGGGAGATAGTGTCGGGTTATGTTTCTTTTCCTCTCGGTTTTCTTTCACATGACACGGGTCGCTTCTTGATTAACGTATTCGATTTTCAGCACTAAATAACAATTATTTATCTATTTTTTAAGTCGTACGGGATTTTCGTACGAGACTCGTTTATAGTGTACCGGTACAATCAAATGTCCTTTGTAGCCTCTCAAAATTAGTGTGGTTTCTTTATCTTACGGTAAGATTCTTACCCGATAAACCATCTGTATGGTTTACGAACATTTTTTGTCGGGACTGTAAAATCCCGAAAAACGTGTATTATACACTTAAATTTGACCCGTTTGGGAGGTCGTGTCGGGTATTGCTACTTTTCCTCCCGATTTTTCTATCACGTGACAGGGGTCGCTTCATGAGTTACTTATTCGATTTTTAGCCCAAAATAACAAGTATTCATCTTGTTTTAAGCCGTACGTGATTTTCGTCCGAGACGCGTTTATTACATACCGGGACTATCAAATGTCCCCTGTTGCGTCTAAAAATTTGTGTGGTTACTTTATCTGACCCGATAAACCATCTGTGTAATTTACGGAAATTGTTTTCCGGGGCATAGTATATTCCTGAAAAACGTGTATTATACACTTAAAATTGACCCGTTTGAGAGGTAGTGTCGGGTTATGTTTATTTTCCTCTCGGTTTTCTTTCACGTGACACGGGTCGCTTCTTGATTACCGTATTTGATTTTCAGCGCAAAATAACAAGTATTCATCTATTTTTAAGCCGTACGTGATTTTCGTACGAGACTCGTTTATAGCGTACCGGCACAATCAAATGTCCTATGTTGTTTCTCAAAATTAGAGTTGTTTCTTTATCTGACCCGATAAACCATCCGTAATATTTAAGGACATTTTTTTGCCGGGACTATAAATACCCCAAAAACGTGTATTTATATACTTAAATTTGACCCGTTTGGAAGGTCGTGCCGGGTCTTGCTTCTTTTCCTCCCAATTTTTCTATCACGTGAAAGAGGTCGCTTTGTGAGCTACTGTATTCAATTTTCAGCCCAAAATAACAAGTATTCATCTAGTTTTAAGCCGTACGTAATTTTCGTCCGAGACGCATTTATCGCGTACCAGCACTATCAAATGTCCCCTGTTGGCTGTTGCGAATAAATTTGCTTGGTTACTTTATATGACCCGATAAACCATCTGTATGATTTACGGAAATTTTTTTCCCGGAATTATAAATTCCCGAAAAACGTGTATTATACACTTAAATTTGATTCGTTTGGGAGGTCGTAACGAGTCATGCTTATTTTCCTCCCGTTTTTTCTTTTACGTGACAGGGGTCGCTTCTTGATTACCGTATTCGATTTTCAACCCTAAATAACAAGTACGGAGTATTTATCAATTTTTTAAGCCGTACGTGATTTTCGTACGAGACTCGTTTATTGCGTACCGGCACAATCACATGTCCTCTGTTGCTTCTCAAAATTTGTGTGGTTTCTTTATCTGACCCGATAAACAATCCGTATGGTTTACGAACATTTTTTGTCGGGATTGTAAATTCCCGAAAAACGTGTATTATACACTTAAATTAGACCCGTTTGGGAGGTCGTGTCGGGTTATAATTACGTTTATTTTCCTCTCGGTTTTTTCTTTCACGTGACATGGGTCGTTTAATGAGTTAACGTATTCGATTTCCAGCCCTTAATAACAACTATTCATCTATTTTTAAGCCGTACGAGATTTTCGTTCAAGACTCATTTATCGCGTACCAGAACAATCAAATGTCCTCTGTTGCTTCTCAAAATTTGCGTGGTTTCTTTATCTGACCAGATAAACCATCTGTATGATTTACGAACATTTTTTGCCGGGATTGTAAATTCCCCGAAAAACGTGTATTATACACTTAAATTATACCTGTTTGGGAGGTCGTGTCGGGTTACAATTACGTTTCTTTTCCTCTCGATTTTCCTTTCACGTGACAGGGGTCGTTTAATGAGTTATCGTATTCGATTTTCAGCCCTAAATAACAACTATTCATCTATTTTTAAGCCGTACGTGATTTTCGTCCGTGACTCGTTTATCGCGTACCGGCACAATCAAATGTTCTCTGTTGCTTCTTAAAATTTGTGTGGTTTCATTATCTGACCTGATAAACCATCCGTATGATTTACGGACATTTTTTTCCCGGGACTGAAATTCTCGAAAAACGTGTATTATACACTTAAATTTGACTCGTTTGCGAGGTCGTGTCCGGTCATGCTTCTTTTCCTCATGATTTTTCTTTCACGTGACAGGGGTCGCTTCATGAGTTACCGCATTCGATTTTCGACACTAAATATCAAGTATTCATTAATTTTTAAGCCGTACGTGATTTTCGTCAGAGACTAGTTTATCGAGTACAAGCTTTATCAAATGTCCTCTGTTGCTTCTCAAAGATTGCTTGGTTTCTTTATCTGACCCGATAAAACCATCCATATGATTTACGGACATTTTTTTGTCGGGACTGTAAATTCCCGAAAAACGTGTATAATACACTTAAATTTGATCCATTTAAAAGGTCGTGCCGGTTCATGTTTCTTTTCGTCACGGTTTTTCTTTCACGTCACAGGGGTCGCTTCTTGATTAACGTATTCGATTTCCAGCCTTAAATAACAAGTATTCATCTATCTCAAAGACATACATGATTTTCGTCTGAGACTCGTTTATCGCGTACCGGCACAATCAAATGTCCTCTGTTGCTTCTCAAAATTTGTGTGGTCTCTTTATCTGACCCGATAAACCATCCGTATGATTTACGAACATTTTTTCCCAGGACTGTAAATTCCCGAAAAACATGTATTATACATTTAAATTTGACTCGTTTGGGAGGTCGTGCCAGGTCATGCTTCTTTTCCTCTCGGTTTGACAGAGGTTGTTTCATAAGTTACCATATTCAATTTTCTGCCATAAATAACAAATATTCGTCTATTTTTAAGCCGTACATGATTTTCGACCGAGACTCGTTTATCGCGTACCGGCACTATCAAATGTTTATTGTTGCTCCTCAAAATTTGTGTGGTTTCTTTATCTGACCCGATAAACCATCTGTATGATTTGCGGACATTTTTTGCCGGGACTGTAAATTCCCGAAATACGTGTATTATATACTTAAATTTGACCCGTTTGGAGGTCGTGTCGGGTCATGTTTCTTTTCCTCTCGGTTTTTATTTCACATGAGATGGGTCGCTTCTTGATTACCATATTTGATTTTCAGCCCTAAGCCCCTAATTAACAAATATTAATTTATTCTTAAGCCGTACGTGATTTTCGTCCGAGACTCGTTTATCGCGTTCTGGCTTTATCAAATATCCTCTGTTGCTTCTCAAAATTTGTATGGTTTCTTTATCTGACCCGATAAACTGTGTATTATACACTTAAATTTGACCCATTTGGGAGATCTTGCCGGATCATGTTTCTTTTCCTCTCGGTTTTTCTTTCACGTGACAGGGGTCGCTTCTTGAATACTTTATTCGATTTTCAGCCCTAAATAACAAGTATTCATCTATTTTTAAGCCGTACGTGATTTTCGTCCGAGACTCGTTTATCGTTTACCGGCACAATCAAATGTCCTCTGTAGTTTTTCTCAAAATTTGCGTGGTTTCTTTATCTGACCCGATAAACCATCCGTATGATTTACGGACATTTTTTTGCCGGGACTGTAAATTTCCAAAAAACGTGTATTATACACTTAAATTTGACCCGTTTGGGAGGTCGTGCCGGGTCATATTTTTTTCCTCTCGGTTTTTGTTTCATGTGATAGGGGTCGCTTCTTGATTACTGTATTCGATTTTCAGCCTTAGCAAGTACTCATCTATTTTTAAGCCGGACATGATTTTCGTCCGAGACTCGTTTATCGCGTACCAGCACTATCAAATATCCTTTGTTGCTTCTCAAAATTTGTATAGTTTCTTTATCTGACCCGATAAACCATTCGTATTATTTACGGACAATTTTTTGCCGGGAATGTAAATTTCCGAAAATTACTGATCCATTATATCCATCACTTAAGTGGACAACAGAATGACTAAATCAAATCAACACTCTGTATTAATGTACTGACTTAACAAATAATCATCTCATCGGTTACACTCTTAATGTCTACTACAGTTAATGGGTTTGCCTCCACCTAATATGTTTCAAATGACCTCCACTTCTATACTCTGTATGTTAGTATCACCTTCAATATATGATATCAGAAATTAAACACTGGAGCAGAAAAGATAAATATCCTACTGTCTTCTCGCTGAATCAAGTAAATTTTCGTTAGGTCTGGCTTCTGGGTAGGTGCATACTGGGGCATTCTATTAGATAAGTGGAAAAATCAACACTCATATTCTACTTCTTCGCCTTGCTTTTCTTAGTTGCCTGAGGTTTCCTTTTCTTTGGCAGCTGCTTGCCTCCTCCAGCTTTTCCTTTCTTTTGTGTTCCACCCTTCATTTTGTATCACTTTAATAAGATTGATGCCATGCTAATATACGATGTATAACTACTAATAAGAGGTCAACGCATACCGCTTTTTTCTCAGATTTTCCTTTAGGTTTTTTGCCAGTCTGCTCCTCATCCCCTTCATTCTGATCAGCTTTAACATCTTTGGGCACTTTATCAGTTTCATCCTCGGATTCAAAGGAGAATCCCTCCAAAGTTCCTATTCAAATATGCAATACAGAGAAAAGGAGATCAGCAACACTTACATTTTGCCGAATAAAAGAGATTGAGTTGAATTCAAAGGAGGCCTAACCTTCAACCATGGTCTCAGCATCAAACACATTTGACTGCGCTTTCAGCTGAACAAAATCATTCATGATGGCCTCTATCTGTTCAAGGTACACAGTGAACTACTTCAACAACCCATGATCACAGGAAGTCCATCGATATTTTGACCAAAATGCAATAGTTACATTTCTATTGTTGATAAATGGTAAAGCTACCATACCTTAGCTTCTGACTGACCAACGCTAACCTGAAGGAGAAAAGTTCAAACAGACAAAAATCAACCTTCTTGCAATGGAAACAGTTTATTTATGTAGTAGATGAATAAATCTCAGCTTTATGTTTCCGTTTGGCAGTAATCTCAATTGCATGACTTATGTCACTACGATAATGATACATATCAGAATAAAGATGCTATACGAAGAGAACACGTACCACACAGAAAGTCCTTGATGGAACTATTGTAGTTCTGTATATGGTTCCTGAAATTAGAGACAGAAAGCGAGGAAAGTGAGTAGAAATGAAACATCAGAAGCACGGAGTGTCCAGAAGATCAGCTATCATAGAATAATAGCACAATCTTTTACATAACAAACCTTTTAAATCTAAAAACATTTCAGGTTCTCCAGAAGAAGTATCTGGAATAATTACCCTCCCGACAGCACCCATGTCACCACTCAAATCAATTGATTCACCTTCACACTCAACAAGGACCTGCAAAAACATGTACTGCTTATGAAAAGATTATGTCAAAGGTAAGCTCATGTATGACATGGTTTTTTGCCTCCACATGTTGGAATCCTTCTCAAGAAAAAGATGAGGGGGGATGGCAGTTGGCAGGGGAGAACTCAAGAAGGAGGATTGAGCCTAGTATTACATTGCCATGGGTTGTCCGAGATACAGCAGAGAATTGAAATGACAGTAAACAATGGCTTTCACTGACCTACCTTACAGCGAGTAACTTTCTCAGGGAGTAGCAGCGCCAATGTAGATGAGCTAACCTGCAATTAGCATCACATCAACTTGCAAACTCTAACAATGTGGATAGTATAGAAATAAAACAAGACTCACGCGAGATTCAATATGCTTCTCAGGTAATCCTTCCTCAACAGTATCAACATCACCTACTTCCCCTATTGACAAACGACGTGGTAAGATACCAGAATGATCAATAATAACAATTCGGAGAGGAAAATTATACTAAAATTTCTTCCTTGTGACACTGAGGAACATGGGTGGCTGCCTAATTTTTCACAACATTTTCATGCTTCAATAAAATGGAGTAATATATACCTAAAACTGCATTATCTTCCATTTTAAAAGGCTCTTTTGCTTGATTATTGTCTGCAGATTCAACATCTTGAACCTCCAGCCTTTTCAGCGGAGATTTTCTCTTCTTGACCACTTTGGACGTAGAAGCCTCATTATCCTTTTGCTCCTCTTCTTTCTTCATTAATTCTGATAATTTAGGAGTAGGTGATATTTCATCAGCTTTTTATTCTCTAAACACAATATCTAGATAAGTAAGACTAAAGGAGTTTAAACAAAGATGAAAATTGGTAACAGATTGGTCTGGTGTCTTTAAAAGCACAACTAGTTTTGATCATCATGTGCCGGAAGAAAATTGCACCTTCTATTTTCACAGGACTACTTGTTTTCTTCTTCCTCTTAGGTTTAACCTGTTCCAGGTTCAGCTGCTTGTTAGGGGTTTTTTCCTTTTTGGCTACCTTGGATGCTGCCACATCTTCGCCATGTATACCTTCCTCTCTTATGGCAGTATCAGTGTCAGACTCAGAATCTGATGACAGTGCCCAAACTGAATGATCCTGTGCCTGTCAAAGCAAGAACGAAAATGGTGATTATTGCCATACTCCTCAAAGCTGACGCTAAAAGACCGTCTGGCGAAAATGCCGCAGGCACCTAGATCTTTCATTGTCTGGAACCCCGTCTTTTTCATAGGAAGTTAGGAACTGCTGTTTTTCTTTTTTTTTGGGGGGGGAGGGGGGACACATGAGGGAAGTCTGAAACTAATTGTAGCACTTAAGGATACAGATAGCAGGTTTGATGTGAGGTTACCGGAGTTCTGGTTGGGTTATCCAAAGATTCTTGGCACTTAACATGATCGTCAACTTGAGTTTTCCTCCTTTTGGAAGGTTTGTGGTTGTCGATTTTGACTCGTTTGTTGGATGGCTTAGCAGTAGAAGCGTTTTCATCCAAAATGTAATCTGGTGTAGGATTTTTATCCGCGGAAGGCTCAGAGTCAGATGATAAGGTTGTAACTCGAATAGTAGGAGCCTGTTTGACAAGAATGGATTCAGAAAACAAGAATGAGGAATTGAAAAGAGATGGATGGAATGAGTAGGAAAATAAAGATGGATGAATGCAGCAGGTACATAGAGCAGAAGAATAGTTGAAATAAAGATGGATGAATGCAGCAGGTACATAGAGCAGAAGAATAGTTGAAATAGTGTTAACAAGTATTGTATGGTGAATTGAAAAGAGAGGAATTGCAGTAAACAGTAAGCATGGAGACGACAGGCAAATGTATAAGCTAAGGTAGATTCAATCAAGCAAGTATTAACAGCAAACATGGAAGCAGTAAGCAATATGAGAAGATTGAATTATTAAATAGGGAGTAGAAATGAAGAAAAGAAAAGAAACCTGAAAAGAACGCAACCAATCGGGAGAATCTTCTCTTTCTGACATGATTATAAAACAACACAAAGCCGATGATCAACAAGATTATAATCAATCAAAACAGGAATTTGGTAATCAATAAACCCTAGGGTTTCATAGATACATCAATTAAACTAACACACACATCCTACTACGGAGTACGGACTACTCACTACTCTCAGATATAGATAATAATACTCAGATCAATGTCGCCCAATTATTCAACTACTGCCGCTTGTTCGCTATTGCTGCTCAGATAGATATTTTGTTTTTCGAAACCACTTTCGGCCCACCACAGCCCACATTAGGGGTGTTCAAATAACGGTTCCATTCGGTCCACTTCACCCAAATTCAAATTTAATTCGGCTCCGATGCGTTTTTATTTAACCAAACTTCGAGCCTAAGTTGCACCGTTTCTAACGGTTATGATGAACGGTTCAATTAAACGCTTTAAACGGTTATAACTGGCTCGGTTAATAGTTAATCGATAATCATTCTAAATAAGTAATTTAGCTTCAATTTCCATTTACTTTTCCAGGTTATTTAATTAAAGTTTCATTATTAATTATGTTTAACTATAAAATTAAGTAAATATACTTCAATATTTAACAAATTTTAAAATTTAGGACCGATGTCGATTTAACATAGATTATATTTATGAGTATACAGTTAAACATTTTAAAATTATTTTATTTTCTTTTTACGGTGCAATTCAAATGCGATTCATCATATATTTTACCAATTGTATAATATAAATTTTATGAAGTAAGCATGTATTTAGGGTAGTAGTGGAGCTGATATTTGGTTATTTATTTACTAGTATAAATCTCGTGCTACAGCACAATATTTTTTAGATTTGATTTATAAAGAGGCGGTTCTAATAAAATTATTTAAATAAATTAATTGTACCTTTAATTTAATGTTTTAATGTACTAATATAATATTAGTAAGAGGTAGAAAATAATTACTACCGTCAAAAGACACTTTTAAGTTATTTTTGTCTTAAACTACTAATATTATTATACTTTACTATTAAGAATAATTTATGACATTAATAATACATTTACTTAGAATTAAAATCCAATTAAAACGCGTATCAGCCTTGTAAAGATAAAGAAAACCGGTAAAAACAATATATGTATATATTTGTTTATAGTAGAGATTGAGAAGGTAAGGAGTTTGGAATTATTATATTATTAAGAATGTAAGGAATTTGCTAGATAATCTAGGAAAAGATTGATGAATATCGGGTAAATCATTTCAGTATATATATGTATTTATGGTATATACTTGCCAATTAGTGTAACTAATAAAGTAGAGCCAATTAGAATTTTTATGATGTGTTAATCTTTTAGTATATAGGGGATGTGAATATGTGATTGGATAAGTCGTAAAAGTTAGGGTTATGAAAGTGTAATTGAGCCCAAAAGCTTGATGTAGCCCAATTGTGGGAGATAAATAGGCCCAGATAATTGGGGTTTGTATTTATTAGGTGCCTAAAATGATGGGAAAGGAAGATAAGAAGAAAGTGTTGAAAATAACAAAAATAAGATGTAGAATGATTCCATATTTGATGGGTTGATATAGGAGTGTGAAAGTGTTAATAATAAAGAAGCATGCTAAATCAATCAATCAAGGACTTAATTAAGAAATAAAGTAATGGAGTCAGTCGTGATTGGGTATTATGTAGAAGCTAAAGCCAGAAGGCGTATTTGTAGAATTATTGAACAAGGACTTGATCAAAGTAAGTTGGTGAAATCTGCATTATTGAACAATTCAAAGCACATACAAATTACAATACAATTCAATACCATAGAATAGGCAGTATAATTTGTAGAATTATTTATTGTTTTGATGGTATGAATTACTATGAATTACAATACTGGTTCATATATACATACGGAGTATGATAACGTACAGTAATTCACAAGTCAACAACATTTAACCAGCTTTAATTTAGTATTTAAATGTCATATATAGTAATTATATACCAAGGAATGAATAATAATAATAATAGAGATTAATTGAAATGATGGAGTTTGATCAGTTGGATTATATTATATAGATAAACAACCATACTCAATTACTCATAATATATATATGTAGGAGTATTACATACATGTAGTGTTACAAAAAATTGAGTGACAAGAAATATCATCTCCAATTTGAATAAAAGGCGTCATGTAGGAGATGAGATGTTCAGATGTATATATGATATGATCTACAATGATGAGATGGATGAAGAAGACGATGCAGATTGAGAAATGGAAAGCCTGTCCATCAAGGAAGAGATATGAGCGTGATAATCACGTGCTTGCTCAACAGCTTCAACTTCAAGTTCACCTAATTGAGAGGCAAGCAGTTCCTCAGCCTCCTCTGCTATTCTCAGCCTTTCCAATACTAACTCAAGTTGTTTCCTCATCATTTCTTCCCTCTTTCTACTTTCTAACAATTCTCTTCCAAGTTCTTCATTCCTCTTCTTCATCTCCTCCAGAGATACCATACTATTACTAATATTATTATTATTATGGTAGTTTGATGATGGAGGTATAGCTATTGTTGGTGCCATTTTGTAGTTTGATGATGGGGATTATTATTTATTTAGTACAAACTGAATTTGATGGAATGAGTGAGGATTGGTGAACAATTGGGCATCTAAATATAGGCAACTACAAACTGTCTAGGTTCAATGTATCTTCTTAATACTCTTCCTTAACTCCTCTATGTATTCTTATTAAACAAAGTATGTCATGCATCATGCATCTCACTATGTTTGTGAATCTCAGATTAATTTATTGATTATGTATTGGATGAGCTATGCATTTCCGCCATTCATTCAATCATATGGACCCTACCATTTATTAATCCATTCTATTTACGCATCGTACCTTTAATTTCTGCAATTTGCGTGCGTCGTCGTATAGATGCATTATGCAATATGCGTCTTCTTTTTCAACCTTTTTTTTCTTTTTCAACTTTTACGGACCTCATTCCTTGAAACGTAGCCCCCCTAGTTTTGTCAACCATACATACTTAAATCAAACACCAATAATTCATGTCCTCAACTATGTAATCACCCTCATTCCCCCTCTCTTATTTATTCCTTTTACATTTAAGACAAATATAGCCGTTCATTTTAAGAGATACTCCGTCAACTAATCTCAATATGATAACCCATAATATAACTTTTGCAATCTTAATGGAACAACTAACTCCCACATCAACGTAGTTATCAAGACCATTAAAATTCATAAATTCGCTTCAAAATTCATCGCCATTAAAATAAAATGACTATTAAAATCTCCTTTACAATAAACCTGAAACCAATGTTATGTATAAAAATCGATAGTCTCAATATGATGTTTTATATATCCCACATTTCAACATGATATCATACTAAAATCTTATCTACGGCATTAACAGTAATTCTAATTCCCTTTGTAGCTTATACAATGTGTAGAGATCCACTAGCTCAAAATAGTAGAAAAGCAATTAGGTACTTTATTTATTACTTATAAATCTCGGCATAATTTATGAACAAAGTTGACCAAATGTACAATCAGAAACAGAGAATTAAGAACTTTGTCTTAATCATTGGTTTACCTTTAATTAAAATACTTGTCGCAAAGAATATAAAAAGTAAACGAATGAACGAGACGGGTACATGTCACTCCGTCGAACACTAAGACATATCAAACATAATTTTATATACATAGTATGTAGTTAATAGTTTATGCATGTACAGAAGACAATTGAACATACATATTGCGTGCCACGCCCAATTACTCCGTATTAGATCAGATATATATGTGTGTGTGATTAAACGATGAGAGTTTGATCGGCAGTTGCAGCTCATAAGCTGAGGTTATGAGCTTGAAGCATGTTTTGGGCACGAGAAAGCTGTTCCGTTAACTGCAAAATACGGACATGATAATCACGTGCTTGATCAACAGCCTCAGCTTCAAACTCACCAAGCTGAGACGAAAGCATCTCCTCACCCTCCTCGGCCAGTCTCGCCCTTTCCAAAGCCCTTCTAAGCTCCTCCCTCATCTTCTCTTCTCTCGTTTTGCTTGCTTTTAGTCTTCTTTCCAACTCCTCATTACGCCTTTTCAGCTCTGTTTCTTCCACCACCACCTCCTCCTGAGGGTTTTCAACATTGTTGCGGAACATAATTGCAATGCTAAGTTTGATAAGATGAGATGGTTGGGGAGTCAAGTTTGGAGAAATTGGGTGTCCGGTTTATTAGGAAAATAAGCAGGCACACGAGACAAGTAATGTTACCTATGCACATATTTATACTCAACATTACATGTCTAGGTTCGTTCAGTGACTATCTTGTCAGAATGCTGACTTTGCTGCTTCTTATTTTACTAATTTATTACCCAATTGGCTTCAATTTGGGATAAATACATCCGATAATCGGGATTAGTGCGGTTTAGAAGGATTCCACAAAGCTGTTAAATGAAATAAAAGGAGTATATATTCTATATAATAATAAGAGAAGATTGAAGCAGACAAACCAACTGTTGAGGAAATCGGAGAGGTGTGTTGAGCGTTGAGCGTTGAGCTGCCCTCTCTTAAAATACAAGCAAACACGTGAGATTGGGGAATACGTTTCCATCACATACGCTGACACACAATTGTAGTTGACATTTTCAGGATCCTAACCAATCACCAGACTCGCTTTTTTAGTTTAAGCACATAATTAATCGTTTGCCTACACATCTCACTTATCTTGGGAGCAATGACCGCGTTACAAAACACCAATTTTAAAAAAAACAGTCATCATAGAGTAATAATACATACGGCAACTTTTACAAGTAAAAACAAGATGAAGCCCCTACTGGTTAACCACCTATTTACAAGCTTTGTTAGTTTCCCCAACATCTCTACTAGTTAAAATTCTAATGCAAAAGCCTGGTCCGGTCCATCAATAAACATATATTTACATGACTTATTCTCAATCCCTCTCGTTCCACTAAATCTTCCTTCCTTTGATCTCCAGAGGCAGAGCTTGACTATCCTTTTGGCTCAGCTCTTGGTTTCCGGACTTAGAGAGAAGAATGTCTTTCAACTCCCTGTAACTCTTGAGCTCTTCAAGCGCATCTGCTGCCTTCCGAGGCATCAAGTATGCGGAAGCTGTTCCAAAGTTGGTATCTTGCTGGGCGGTCTGGGAGTGGGATGAATAAAAGCTTGAATCTTGACGCAGTGGTGGGGCTGTCCTTAACATGTGTACTAGAGCACCCACTGCTGCATCCTGTGACTTCCGGCCCAATGACAGTCCAGAATTGAAATCAATCCCTTTTTTCCCATCATAACTCTGACTGCATCAACACATCACAAACTTGATTATAGCCTACTCTGATAGCTTAAACATTAAAATTATAATCATACATTTTGACTTGAGCTCGATTCGGTTCGTTACACCGTTCCTTTGACAACACTAAATTCAGTCAGCGCTATTTTCAAGTCCCAATTTGTAGAGAATGCTAAACTCAAGCAATCATATTTACTCATCATCGCTAAAACATGGCTGTGATATGCTCGCACACGTCTACCCCCTCCTCTCCTCCCGTTTATAGGAAGAATTCTATCTCAGACCTATTCCACATCCCTTGATGGAAGTCTTGTGCAAGCCTATAAAGCAACATTCCCACCACCATCTCAAACGATACCGTTTCATGCCAAAATTAAAACCAATACAGCAGTGAGCTCAGGTAATACTGATTTTGTGAAATATCAAATCCCAACTAGTACAATAAAACCTCGATTTCCAGGGTACTTTTGGTGACAAATTGAAAACCAACATCCATTCCTGGCCTTTGAATGTTTTTAATGCACCCCCTCCAAAACCACCCCCACAAAGCTAAAACGTCCACGCGTTTTTACTGCGTTAATTAAATGCCTCATCACCTCATGTGTCTCGTTTCTAGTGATTGTTACCCAGATTTCAGTTATTTCAGAAATTGGGACGCACACAGCTTTTTCACACTGTTAGCAAAAGAAGCTAGAGGGAACTCAACTGCCATAATATGAGAATGGGAATTTTGGTTAATTCAAAAACTAGAGCACGCTAGGAGGGAACTCAGCTTTTTCCCACTTTTTTCAGTCAAATAGTGATACAGACTTTAGCTTCATTGTCTAGGATTTACATTTAAATTTCATTTATAGGCGAACAACACGTGTAATGGACTCCAACAATGCCATTATTAATCTTATGCAGCACAACTTCACATAAGTACACAGTTTGGTGTGGGACTCTGGAACAATCCTTCACCATACATACAGCAAAATAAACAGAGGTGATATGATAGTACCTAGTTTGGGATTCTGATGTATCAACATCGTCAACATCAAAAGGACATGAGAAATCGCACTCATCTAAATCATCTTGAAAAGATAATTTACTTGAGCTTCTTGAAAATCCTTTATGCGGTGAGCTACCAGAAGAATGCAACCCAGAAAATCGTCCAGATTCATCTTGGCTGTCTCTCAAGACCTAACACCAAATGCACAAAAAAAAAGGTGAAAAAGGGGGAAGCATATGAAATACCTTGATAAAAGCCTTTGTTCCCAGTTACTCTCAAGTACAGAGAAATTTATTACCTTTGGCCCAATAGATTGGTTTGCCATCCCAGAATAGAAGTCTCCAGCCCGTGAAGTGTCCAACTTTCGAGAAACCCTATTTCCAGATGGAGATGGAGAGCCATGTGGTGCAGGTTCGGGTCTTGTATTCCTTGGAGAGAAGGGGGGAAGGGAATGTCTACTAGGGTCAGACAAATTCGGAGAAAGATATCTAGGACTTCTGTTCATCATTGGGTGAGGAATAGCCATAGGGGCAGACTCGGGCCGCAGACGAGACTGGCTAGGACTATGACTAAAGTGGTATGCCGGTGCGGAAGGAGAGGAAGAAGGAGAGAAAGGAGGTGAAAGAGACTCTTCATAAGTGCTATTCTTATAAAGTCCCCTAGACATCTTAAAGTTTTGAGGTCTTTGGCCTTGTCTTTTGGTTTGATACGATGGATCATCATTTGGAGAAAAAGAACCACCATATACAGGTGGAGATCCACTTGAAGAATGAATTTGCATGTGGATGCCACTAGACCAGCTATGAGGGCGTTGGTTGGGCATTGAAGGTAGATTTTGAGCTCCTCTTAACGAGAACGAGGACGTACGAGGTACCCTCTCCATAGATGGAAAAGCCCTCATAGGATCAGTGGCGGGACTACCAACATAATCAGCAATTATCAAAGGAGGAAATGCAGTTGAATTTTCAAGACTAAACTCTGACAAATTTGATCTATAAGATACAGAAACACAAAGTTTACCATTTACACCCTCGACTGGGTTAAAACTATACTGCTTCATCAGTTGCTCCTCCTCCCGTGAGAAGGGATCGCTGAAAGAAGAAATCTTATACACAACATCAATATCACAAGGTTGACTTGAGGTACTAAGTTGCTTGAATATCTTATAAGCAGGCAAATGTCTCATCATTGAGAAGAGACATCGGAAAAGAATGATTGATTTCTGATACATCTTCTTATATAACGAAGAAATGTCGCCGGGATGAAGAGGCATCGTCTTGTGACTTTCGTACTGAACCACCCATCTCTCAACAAGTGTCTCAACTGATGCGTCCTCAAACATGTCGGCAAGGTAAAAATCATGGGCGGAGGAATCGTGGGATTCTCGACGTACAACAATTATATCAATAACCATTGGATCCATGAGATTCCTATGCCAAAACTGGAGCTTGTCTAAAGGTGCAGGACGGTCCCCTAGGGCTAAATTGAACCATTTGTCAGTTTTTTTGGGCTTTGAATTGGCGAAGAGATCTCCAGTAGGATGTAGGGGTTTAAGTGAGGGAATCCTAGAGTCGAGTATAATGTGGAGTGTCTTAAGAAGAAACTGAGAGACAATCTGCTCAAATCTTCCATAGTCTGATGAGGAAGTGACATGGAAATCCATAATGTTGTGCGATGAAAAAAGGGGTATTTCGGCCTATGCATTCAGATTTCAGACCAAGGAATGCAAACCCAGATAATGAAATCCTGCAACAAGCAGCTGAGCAGTTGCACATGTACAAATCAAACAAGCCGACAACTAGCAATAGATCCCAGTTGACAACCAACCAACCAACCAACCAACCAACCAACCAAACTATTTATTCTGTATATTTGAATATTGTGATATGAGCAGATAACAAGCAAACAGCAGTCAAGACCACATCCTTGGCATGAGAAGATGATGGCTTTATGAAACAGAGAAAGCAACTGCCAAATTAAGATAAAAGAAATAAAAAATAAATAAAAAAAACAGTTGATTGTGAATCAAGAGGGGGGAGTTTGACCAGATTCAGCAACACAAATGGTAAAAACACAACAGAAAGATGAAGATAATAAGAAATTGATGATTAGAACTTACGAGCAATCAAGTAAAGATGGAAGAATGATAATGATGATTCCAGGAATAAAGGAATCAGGTTTGATGATAAACAAGCAAAAGGGCAAGTTTAATTCAACAAATAAATTGACTTATATAAAAGGGATAAGAAATACGGAGTATATAATATAATAAAAGTGAATTACTAAAACAAGACGTGAAATTAATCAACTCATTGCGTCAAGTAGAGAAAGAAATACACAAACCAATAATAATAATAATAATAATAATAATAATAATAATAATATGATATACTCCGTTGAAGGACTAAGTCAAGTAATCGGCATTGCTGAATGAAGAATTGAAAGATGAAGAAGAAGGGTTAATGTTTGGATCAAGGATGATTCATTGATTGGGGGTCGGATGGATTCAGGATTTTATATAAATAATTAAATATGCTTAATTAATTAACTAACTTAGATTAGTGGACTACCAACTAAGGTGTAACTTAGTGCTTGTTTGGTTCATGCAACGTTAATTCATGTGATAATTTGCAACTTATTGGAATCCGATTCCTTATATAATTGTCATATGACAAAAACATGTTTGGCTGCCTTGAAGATTTTCCCATGAATTAAACTCTCGTATTATGTTTGGTTAAACTATTCAGATTCACGTGATTTGATTTGTAAATACAAATATACCTTTATCTAATCTAAATAACATATTTTAAATACGGGTAAAATAGGTAAATGGGTAAATTGGGTGGGGGAATACATGGAAGAGTTTCCAATTACATAGGGGGGTTAGGTAATCCAACTCCTAACATCGGGTAGAAATTGGAGACTTCGGTGCTCCCCCATTTTGCAGGATTTGAGGTAATCAAACGAGTTCCAAAAAAATGCAATTCATGGGATTTTGGTGGGCAAACAAACAAGCATTTAATTTCAGTTCTTCTAAATTCAATTCGGTTCCGATATTTTGCAATCAAATTTCAATAATTATTTGTTGCTCTTTCACATACATATTTTCATAATGTTTCCAAACTCTACCCTTTTCTCTACTAAAAAAAACTTGATTTTATCCTTTCTCAACCTCCAAAAACCTAACTAAATTTCACTCAAATTTTTCAATTATGGATTTTAATTCTCATATCAAATGAGTAATTACTCTAATTTATCAAAAAATTACATTAATTTGCTTTATATATTACCCGAAATTGCATCATGCAGCTTCATTATTTTGTGTTCATTTCTAAAATCGAAAACGGAAATTTCTTTCACAACTTCTTTCGACAAGTAATTAGTCATAGTACTTGATTGTTTTGCTTGAGGGAGATATTAGTCTAGGATAAATTTGTGAGATAAAAGTAAGGACAAACTTAATAGATACCAAACCAAGCATAATGAATATACTTAGTGTCGTTTATTCGATTTATCTCATAACATAAATAACTAACACTTGACCGTAGGTGTAAAATTTATTATATAATGTTTCTTCAATTACTTCTTTCATCCCAAATTATTCTTCCTAGTTTGACTACTCAGTCTTCAAGGCATCACTTTACTCGATTTTTCTCCTTTTTTTAAATAAATTTTCATTCAAAAAATACTTTGTGGAATATTTATGTGTAATAAATGTAAATATTTTATCAAGTTATAATTTTTTCTATGACACCTATTAGTTTTCAAACTTTGACCGAAAAAGTCAGTTTAATAATGATCATCGACTGTATTCAAAAGGGAATAACAAATTAAACAAAACAAAGAAGGAAATCGAAAGAAAAAAGTAACCAAGTTTCATACATCTAAAAACTTCAAACTTTGTAGCTATGGTTAAATTATCTATCAAACTATTAAACAAAAAAAAAAAATTAACAAATTCAAACTTTAAACAAATATGCTTTTTAGTCCATGGCTAACCTAACGACTCAATATGATGACTACCAAATTCGTGAATGTCGTCCAAGAAGTTGTCTCGGCGGTGAAGAGTGGGGTCGGGATTGCTTGTATTGTCATCGTCAAACGTCCACCCGAACTCCTTTACCAGCCCATCCTTCAACAAATGTGTCTCGCTCCTGTCAATTTTTCACTGACTTTGAAGTTCACTCATTTGCTCCTAAAGATCCGCATTTTTTCTTTGCACACTGCACAACTACACTAGGATTATATCGAGTCACCATTTCGAGTCGTAGTGCTAAGGGGGTGAACAACTCCCGAGCTACTCCGCCAAGTCTTAAAACTCAATGCTTCATATCAAACTCTTTAATTAGTAGGTACAACCAAAACAATGTCAAACTCGCAAACATATATGTAACTTGTGTTGAGATTACGTGATCTTGAGATATTGTATTCTGTAATTTTGTAATCTTCTTGTTTATTTCTTTCTTGTGCTCATACTATTAGTTGTCAAAAATTATTGTAATATTTTCATATCTAGGTTAGTTTGTTTATCTTGTAACCTTGTATAAATATTCTTTAATGAAATTATTCAAGATTTATGCCAATGGCTTTCTACACGGTATCAGAGAAACTGATCCACAAAACTCGACATCACCATATCAACTAATACAACCCCAAACAAAGATGAACCATCAAAGCCTTTCATCCCCATTAATGCACACTCTGTTGACAAATTCGACGAATTGAATTATCAACAGTGGTAATTTTAGGTCAGAGCCCTTCTTATCGGCTATGACCTCTACTCTTATGTCGACGGGACCTTGCCTTGTCCTGCCGCCACACTCGCAGATGTAACTTAAAAATCCACCCCGGACCTTGTCTATGCTACTTGGTATCGTCAAGATAAACTGTTGTTTGGTGCCCTGGCCAGTACACTCGACAAAACTGTTTCCTCCTTCCTCACCCGCACAAACACCTCCAAAGAACTCTAGGACACCCTTGCCTCGACATATGCCCTTCCGTCTCGGGTTCATATCAAACAACTGAAATTCAAACTCAAAAGTATCACCAAAGGATCCTCCTCTATTGCTACCTATATAAATGCTATCAAAAGTATCGTCATATTTAAGTCATTCTTTATTAAGCAATTCATATTCTAACTACTTACACAGTTTAAATCCCTAACCCTGACCAACTAAGCTTCACAAGTTTAAGAGATAATAAAACAACTCAAGAGCTAATACTACTAGCTTAATTTCAACCTAAGTTCAAGTTTCTCAATCAACACTACGTCATCAATACCATCTTTTCACGGATTGTAACCATCTTTATCACTCCCACTTCAATGACTTAACCTAAAATGATGAATAATAATTTTATTTTTAAGGAAGTTGGTTAGATTATCAAGTTAATCAAACAAACTTCTTTTATGAGTATTTTAGATAAATGGATTATTTGTATCGAAAGACCTATTTTAACCCAACCCGCATAAGTTTTGTGACGTGTTCGTGTCTATCCAATTAATAAATGAGTCACAATATTAACCCGAACCCGCTAATTTCGAATCGAATTGGTGCCGTCGGGCCTGGTCAATAGCTAACCTCAAGAGTTGAGAGTCTCGAGACTGGTAAATTTTATCAAAATTATAACTATTATACTGCGAAAGTGGTAATTTTAGCCCCATTACTTTGGCTAATCGTAAGATTAAACTCCTTAGGTTTATTATAGTGATTAGACTCCATTAATTCAACAAAAAGTGAAATGAAGCCCCTAACCTAAAATAACATGAGAAAGTCAATATATCATATAATCATTAATCATATTACAAAAAGTGAATTGATTATATTTTCTTACAAAATACAATTAGAACATATCAATAAGAAGATATTTTAAATTATTCTTTAAAAATCAATATATTTATGTTTTATAAAAAAAAACTGATTTTTTATTTTTTTTCTTTACAAAATAAACAAATGTATATATTTTTTTTTTAAAAAAGCTGAGAAACTCTGAAAAAACGTTGATAATTTTTATAAAAAAGAGGAAGTAGAATTAAGAGTTGAATTGAGAAGGAAATAGATAGACAATAGTTGAAATACGAAATACGTCCGGTGAAGATGAATATGTGTTGCTGCCCCGTTTGTGGAAATCCAATACCAAGCTATGAAATCGAGAGGTATGATTTCCTGTTTGCATATTAATTTTAGTCTAATTAATAATTAATAATTAATAATACTTGGTTGTTTCAAATAGTAAATCATAAAATGCAGGCATGTGAACAAACACTTTGAGGATGATGATGATGATGATGATGATGATCAAATTGGTAGGGATTTGGAATTAGCTCATCAAATTCAGCATGCCCCTCCTTCCCCTTCTTTTTTGGTACGATTTATCTAAAATTACCAAACTGGAACCCTAATTACATCAATACTTGTATTCAATTCTATTCTATTCTATTCTTTGTGTTGCCAATCAATCAATCTATTTTCTATTTCTATTTTTAGGACAACTCCTCGTACTTGGATTTGCATTTCGATTCTGTTATTCCAGAAAGCAGTACTTCCAGGGATCATTCCAGGACCTCTCACCCGGATGAACCTAAAGATATTCATGTCCAAATTTGCTGCATCATAAGCTTACAGACCGAGGCCCTCTTTCATACAATTCAAGGTGGATTTATAAACTTACTAAAATCCTGTTTAGAGAGGGAAAAAAACGCCACAAGTATAGTCTCTGGATACGTTGATCATTTTCAAACTGATCCCAAAGAGGACATGGGATGGGGTTGTGGATGGCGTAATATTCAAATGCTTAGCTCATATTTACTTAGGGAAAGACCTGAAGCAAGGGAGGTTCTGTTTGGAGGTTCAGCATTTGTCCCTGACATTGCTTCACTTCAAAGATGGCTTGAACTTGCTTGGCAGAGGGGTTTTGATAAACCTGCCTCCATTTATTTCAAGGGCAAAGTTTATGGCTCTAGGAAATGGATTGGAACAACTGAATGTGCTGCACTGTTGCATTCTTTTGGTCTTCGAGCAAAGATAGTTGATTTTGATATTAGTGCCGGAAAGACATGTGTAGGGAGGGTTTGTGGTCCTATGGATAAATTCCTTGTCAGAACCGACAATAGTCTGCCTAAGCCTTCTGATGTCTCTTTGCAGAATAATAAACAGTACCAGCTTCTTATTAAATGGGTTTGGAATTATTTTTGCAAAGACAGGCCCAAAGAATGTGGCAAGCAAAATGTTGTTGTTGTTACAAACAAGATGTGAGCGACTTTTGGCTTCTGTCTTGCATGGTTGTTAAATAGTTTGTTCAGTCACCTCTTCTTCAGTTACTAGCTTTTCCTAATTGTTTCTTACGGAGTACTATTTGTTGTGAGCCTTCGTGACCAGGCCCTTATATTTTCAACATCAAGGTCATTCAAGGACAATTGTTGGAATTCAAGCCAAGCATCAAAAGAATGGAACAAAGCTCTACAACTTGCTGGTCTTGGATCCTGATCATGTAAGGATAACCTTTATGCTTTCGAGCTTCCAGTCACTCTACCTTTCTTTGTGATAGGGTGGTACTTTCTTCATATAACATGAGCTGTCGTTGGTTGTTAGGCTTTTAGTTTACAACTTTTTCCGAAATATGCAGTATCTTTATTTCCAGGCTAGTTTCTGTTTTTGAATCTGGTTAAAAGCTATATCTTATATGCTGGGCGCTGTGAATGTGGAACTGTTTCCAGAGAACAGAAGCTTTGGAGAAGTCATTGAGAGAGAATTCAGGATGGCAGAAGTTTCTCAAAAGAGGACTTCATACCTTAAGGAATCCTCGGTACCAGGTGTGATTATCACAAATTCACAATAGTTGCATTCAGTGGCACTCACATTTTGTTAATGAGCTTATGAGTTTTCCTGTCCAGCTATGTTATGTTGATCCCGGAATTGCACGAGGAGAGGAGGCGGAGCAACTGAAGACTTTGCATAGTGTTCTTCTTCAATCGTAGAGCTGGCTCTTCAGTGTGCTTCTGGCTGGTATCTTCTATTTTTAAATTTTTTATTATTTTATCTGATCTGATGCTTCTGTTCCTTTGCCTCTCTCATTGTTTAAAATCTTTTTTATTGATTGAATAAACTAAATGGTTTAATCTTAAGGGTTAACTGTTGATAACACCCTTATAAAACCAACTTTTTGAATCTTACTGCCTTTTATAATTTTTTTAGAACTTACACCCAATAAATCTTTTGTTGGAAAATTGCTTCAAATTGAAGAATCCGGTGAGATTGTTTAAAAAGTGACCGATTTACCCCTCACTTATAATACTCCTACCTTGCCCATTAATTTTCTCCTCTTTCATTACTTTTCCACTTAAAACCTCTCACCTCCCATCAAAACACTTCATTAATCAATCATTCAAAATCCTTCCAACTTGTGAATGACGGTCTTATTGCTTGTGAGATGACATGACAGTGAGAGAGAAAGCGAAGAAGATGAAGAAAGGGAGAAGTAAGAGAGGGGAAATCGATTGGAAAATGATTTCGTAACTCTCACATTCAATACATAAGAGTATAAGGTGAATGCATAAAGGTAGGGGAAATTTTGTCATAAAAAATGAACGGAAGTGACCAAATTTTAAAATGGCCTGATTATTTTAAGAGATCTATGTTTTGGTAGCAATTTTCTATCAGATGTGATTTCTTTTGTGTATGTTTTAAAAAAAAATTATGTAAGGTAGTAATATTCAAAAAGTTAGTTTTATAAGAGTGTAATCAACAATTAACCCTTTTCCTAAATGTCCTTCTTTGTGCTCTGTTGCTTTACTTTCTAAGAATTTTCTGGGGAAGGAGAAGATAACTTACTCCGTATTGATCTAAGCTGTAAACCTGTAACTGAAGTTTTTTTGGTCATATACACCTTAGACATCAGAAAAAAGAAAACTAGGTAAACTTTGTCCACTGTTTGCGGCACGACACGCAACAGAGCTGTAACTGTTCATAGGCCATTTATAAATGATTTTGTTTCAATTTCGGGATGTTCAAATGACTCACTAAACTACATGACGTTTGCAGCAGTCTATAAATGTAATTCTTGATGAAATTTCTATTATAGGTCATGCGAAAACAACTATTCTGTACTCTGCTAACACGAGGATAATGATGCTTCCATTCTAGCACTCGTATCTTGCAATAGGCAATAGTCTGAGATATAGTGATGTGTGTCGGCAGGTAGAATTCTGAGCATGACCATGACACTCAGTGTGTTGTGTCGTCGCCAACAACTAACAACAATTAGGTCATTTTATTCTGTAGATGCTGAGCCTCTCGACTGTGTTAAGAAAGGTTTGATAGAGCTTCTTGACACTTTAGGCTAATCCACCATATTCAGCGGCAGAAGTCCAATGTTTTTTCAAATTCTTGGCTTAATTTTCAGAGTGACTGACATGGTGTATGTAATGGACCTGGATGGGTGAATTTCAAGTCCTTTGTAATAGCTGTGATGGACGTATTCAGGTATTGTCCACATGCTCCTTAACCAACATCAAATGGGAAGTGTGTATTGAACCTTGGCGGCTCAGCTATAGAACTCATCTATGATCGAGTGGATCTCCATGAAGACAATTATGGATTGTGAGAGTTGATCTCATGAACGGGACAGTATAACTGTGATCATGGTGCAGTTCAGGGTTTTGTTGAAAACCGTGTTATCTTTGATAGCTGTAATTGCAATTTGGATCTTCTTCATTTTTTCACCTTTCCATCCCCTCTCAATGGCCCGGATTGTATTTTGGGGCGATTTAACCATCAATTATTTGATGAGGTGGAGAAATAATGATTTAAAATGGGTGTATAAGAGGAAATGGAGCTAATTTATGCTTTTGTCCACCTTAATGACGAGTAATAATTATGTTAATTTTGGCAAAATGTGTAAAAGATTCGAGTCTTGAATTGGTTCCTAGTACAAGTCCATTTCTAGGACATTTCCTGTGTGTGTCCAATTGTAGATGATGCATCAATATCTTGGTTGCACATGGAAATATGTGTTAAACAAGCACCGTATGCGTGCGTATAAGTGCTCGCTAATCTGTCTCATAGCGGTAAACAAATGATAGAAGAGAGGAAGTAATAATTAGGGATAAAACATGGTTAAAGAGACAGAAAAGGTAATTGTGAAATAGTCCCTTTTCTTTCCTTGGTCTTTGTACTACAAGTCTACAACCAAAGGACAACAAACAAATGAACGTGGAACGCACATTGATGACATGAATATTTATATAATGAAGAAGTTTCCATAATAGTTGAACGTGGGACGCACATTGATGATTGATGAAGGTGAGGCAACCAATATATTGAAATCCGGATTCACATGATGCAACAATATTGAATGAATGAAGAAGGAAGCTTCCGTACGTAGCAGTCAGCAGATTAATTCCAACCAATAACCCGCCAACCAACAAAGCAGCCAAACCATAACTCTCAAGTCTGAATCGCAAATAATTTTCCACGATCAAGCAGTCTGCAATAATGTCACATGATTCACATGCCTGTTGCCAGCACACCTAGACTAGGTAATATATACTGTATAATAAAATAATGAGCAAAGAAAAAGATGTGAACCAGAAAGTGTGATGATATAAAGGAAGGATGATGGATGGATGAGACTTGGTAAAAGCAGATTATAATACTAGTATTTTGTGGGTTTAGGAGAAGTGAAACAATGGAGGTCCCATTTGAGAGAGAAGGAAGCGTGGACCTTCTTGATGAAACAGATACAGATACTACTACAACAACTACAATTACGACTACAACAACAAAAATAAGCATCAAGAATAATACTCCCACTCCTGCTCCTACTAATAAACCATTAAGTCCCACCAGCAGCGACAGCAGCGACACCAGCAACACCAGCTGTGTTTCTAATGAGCCTTCTTCTGACAACAACAACAACAACAACAACAACAACAACAACAATTTTGAGTATTTTGCTGCATTGCCTAATCTTCAAGTTCATCTAACACCAAATCTAGGTAACTAAATCCTACTCTACTTTTATCTTCTTCTTCTTCTTTTTTTTGTTTCCATTTTTAATAAGTCAACTTTGCTTCCATTAATGTTTTTAGGGCTACCCTTGTACAAATATTCTACTCTTGATTTCAAACTTTTTAGCACAAAACTTGCCCAAATTGCCCAGACCGTAATTGTAGATCCACATTAATTCCTTACCTCCTTTTCTGGAAACTAAATCAGTTTGTTTCTTGCTTCATTCATGTACGCACTGCTTGCTTAGAATTATACTCCGTAGTCCGTATCACACTGAGTAGTAGGGTTACTCATTTAGAATATGCAACACAAGATTTAATCCAACCCATCAATTATCAACTAAACCAAACTCCTACTTTTACAATGGTCCAAATCACTCACCTTCTTTATTGTCTGACGAGTTTTCTTATTGCTTCACACTACACGTAATCTTTATTAACAGAACCTAAACAATGTCTTTGTTTTCTTTCAAAACAAAAAAAAAAAAAAAAAAACAATGTCATTGTTTAAATAATTAGGCTTGGTTCTTGCCTGCAGGAACCAATGGCTTTTCTGTCCATCAAAATGGTACCCCCGTTGTTCAGTCTGTTCTCAAAACCAATGTCGGAGATAACGAAATGGATGTCGGATCAAACAGTTCTACTTTCTCTAAGAGCCCAGATACTGCTGTTGGCCTCAAATATGTCGAGAGTTTGTTAGATGACAGCTCTGGTGGTGTTGTACCAACTGACATATATAATGCTGAAAATGAAATAGCGAGTCAAAATGAAAACGCGGGTGTACAACAAGCTCAAGTAGGTGAACCAGAAGTTGAATATGATGTTGAAAGGGTAATAAAAAAGCAGGAGACACATGATTTGATTTGTCCTAATTGTCGCACCTGTATTACCAAAAGGGTCATTCTACGCAGAAGAAAAAGGAAAGTTCAGGAAATTTCCCCAGCTGATGATGCTTTTGGGTCAGGACCGGATCAACTTGATTTGCGGGGAGATTCTGATTTTATAGCCGAAGAAAGTCAGCAGCCTTCTCAAGTTGGCGGGCCTCCAGATTCTCGCCTTGATGCCATTTCATGTTTCTCCTGCTTCAGCATTTTCGTCCCTAGTGGTAATGTTTTTCAAATCCATCTGACTGCTACAGTGTATCACTGCTATGTATTTCAAGCTTTATCTTCCAACATTGACCGCAACAAGTTATTTCAACCTATTTCTGTGCTTGGGCTATGATTGATACCTACGTTTAGGCTCAGAAGTTTAAACCACAGTTAGATGTTTTTGCCGTTGCTGCATTCTTTTCTTGAAGTCGTTTTAGATCGTCAGATGTTTTCCTTGTAAATTTCTTAAGCATCATTATTATTGGATGGTCTATGTGTTCTATTATATACCTCAACTTCTATCCATGAAACAGGTAATAGCTAACAAGATATTGTTCTGTATATTTTTAATGTTACCCAAATGAATTTTCCCTTGTTCTGGTAGGATAAATTTTGGTTTTGGGCTAAAGATAAGTTAGATGCTCTGTGTAATAATGGTTCTAAAGAAAGGGGAAGGGGGGGGGGGGGGGGGGTACAGAAGATTAAGATACTCCGGTAAGGTTCTTTTCTGACCACTGTGTTGACTTAACAGGAGAGGGATTTCTTTGCTGGAGATTCAGACCTAAGGCAAATCTTTCTCGACAGCCAGGTAACTTATTAGTGCCGACTTTATTCAACTCCAAGCTTAGGTACATACTAGATACTACCATCAGAAACAATGAATATTTTAAAAGCCATGTCTATGAGATTTGTCCAGCTTTCGGCAGCTTGCTATTTCTCTATTAGTCTTACTGAAGGCATATACTAAGCACTATTTCTCTTATGTTGCTGTTTATCGGATT
>VHZZ01000012.1:668361-694308 GCA_009801015.1 Silene noctiflora
CCCCCCCCCTCTCTCTCTTTTGTATGTCCCCTCAATCTCGATATGGCATATCCAGGCGTGCGTATATGCCTATCGATTATGATGCAAGTGGACTCTGTATATGAGTCTTAGTCCAAGGTTTCTTTACGTTACTACAAATGGAAGGAGCTTGTATCTGACTGTTGGAAATCTAAATGTTATCATTACATCCCCGTAGGAATCTGTAGAAATGGTATAATTGAAAGCTTAATTTTATCATGAGGGCGAAAGCCATATCTATAGTACAAGAGATTGTATCCTAGTTTCCATAAAACAAAGTATATGGAACGGAATAGGAAACTAATAACTAAACGGAATAGGAGACTTTTCCTAGAACTAGAACAAGATACGATAATAGAATAAACTACTATTCTATTTCCTTAACAGAATCATCAACATATTTAGACTGCAAGATCTACTACTTTCGTCCATAAACACTAACATGAATTCCGCTTATCTGGTTCCTTTTTGGAAGACCAAATTTTTAATTTAATATTTACGCAGCGGATTTTGTAGTTAAAAATCTGTATTTTCATAAGGGATATGCTAATGTACCGACTACCAACATTACCGTAAGCGTGTGATTCCGGATGTTGTTTAATATTGAGCTCTAGTATGATTTATTTTTACATGATCTGAAGTTTTTTATTTCATTCATTTCTTGTCTTCTTGTCATTTTTGTTTCTTTACTTCACAAGTGGTCAGATCTGTGAAACAAATTGTACACCTAGTAAATATGAAAAACACATTATATGTAATCCTCAAAATTTTACTACATTTCAGCTGTTTTGCCAATGCCTCCTAAACCGCAACCTCCAGTAATACCACCAGACGCACATGGAGGAGAGTTGGAGGTCGATGTTGAACCTGGACTTGCACGCGAACCTTCTAGATCTGGAGTGTCCGGGCTGGATATAGTTAAAGCAATTGTGTATGGTGGTCTTCTTGAATCCATTACTAGCTTAAGTGTCATAACATCTGCTGCGGGTGGAGACGCTACTACATGTAAGTTGGTCTCTCATTACACTTTATTGCTCACTGATTTCATAGATATGGCAAAGTTCCAATTTGGTTGGTGCCTTGAGATTTGACCTAATTCCATTTTGGTATACTAAATTGAGTTTAACTTTGGTGGCCAAGGTTTGAGTTATTTTCCACTTTGGGACCTAAAATATATTATCACCAAAATTTTATTCAAAGTACATATTTTACTTTGATGTTGATTTTTGCACCATTATGTGAAATTGAGCTTAATATTTACTTTAATGTGGATTTTTGCACTTTATTATGCTTAAAAATATATAGCAATTTAGATGTAATACGACTATGTTGTACTTAAGGCCGTCAAACCGCAAGAATTTCCAAACCTTAGGTGACCAAAGTGGAAAATAGCACATGCCCTAGGTTAACAAATTGGAATTTGTGAAACCTGACACAAAAATGCAATTAGCCCAGACCTCATGGCTCATGATACCAAATTGGAAATTTCCCTAAATGTTGTTGTCACATGGTTTAACATTCAAGATATTGGGAAGACTAGTTAGTAGATCTATGCTGCTGTTCGAGTTCACTATTCAGATTCTACCAGTTCTTACTCATTCCCTATCTTGTGTTGCAGTAAACATTGTAGCTTTGGGACTAGCAAACGTATTTGGGGGACTTGTTGTTCTTGTTCACAATGTAAGTCAAATATTTCTGTTTCAATAATATGGTGCTGGGCTTCTTAATCACGAACAAGGCTTGATTAAATGGATGACTGACTCCTTTCTGAGTTTGACCGTGCAGCTTAGGGTGCTGAAACATGAGCATGCGACAGAGCATTATGAAGCCCAGTTAGGCCGACCAGGTCATTATATGCTCCATGCAGTAGTTGCCGTCATATCATACCTTGTATTTGGCCTAATGTCACCCATCATTTACGGGTTTTCCTTCCGCAAAAGCGATAACAAGGACTACAAACTGGCGACACTGGCAGCTGCTGCTCTTGCATGCATCACACTTCTTTCTGCAGCCAAGGCATACGTCCGAAACCCTCCAAAAGGATACATCAAAACAGTGTTCTACTATATCAGCCTTGGGTTTATGGTGTCAGGGCTTGGATATGTTGCAGGGGATGCCATCAACATGCTACTCAAGAAGCTTGGCGTCTTCGATCCAAGAGCTCCATCTGATGTGCCTGTGCTAGCAGCTGGTGTTATGAATGGGGGGTGGTCATATTATTGATTGTCTATTTGTCTGCTATGGATTTTGGTTTATTTTGCGGATTATGTATTAAACGAAAATAGAAGAAAGGTTGGGAGAAATGCTTGGCTAATGACCTTGTGGACTTGATTTCTTCTGTAACTTAGTTCATGCTTCAGCAGTTTTGACAAACACATTTCGTAGTCTGTAGTCTGTAGTTCCGTACTATGTTTCAGTCAGTTTACCATTTAATTGCATACGAAATTAATTATTATTCAGTGTTTGTTTCGAGAATGTGGTTTATCCACATGAATGCTTGGTTTCAACACATCGTAAGTGGAAAATGCATTTAAAGTCTAGACCTAATACCTCACCGGATTACTATCTAGGACACTCGGCTCTCTGTAATGTGTGTTTGCGAAGGAATATGATCCGATGGTTAAGAGTTACTCCCTCCGTGCCAACAATTTGTTTACCTTTTTTTTATCCATTCTTGCATTGGATCTCAATTCTTCACCAACCTTTCCTTCAATTAAATATTGACAACTGCTTTAGTTTTCACATTCCGCTTCTTCAACTATCCACTCTTTCAAATCTGACAGGTGCAACATTTGGAGCTCCATTACGGGAATGATTCTGAACTGCAACTCCATTCACTGCCTTTATATGAGTTCCACAGAATAAGAATCTTCAACTGAGGAAGGCCACCCAATTTTGTTGTTAGATCATTTGTATCGAGTTGCGAGAAGAACAGTTCTAGCTTCAGAAGTGACGGCAGGAGTGTGAAGTCATATTCCTCTTTCAACCGTCTGTGTAGGCATTCCATGTTTTGAAGACTTCCTGGAAGTTGTAGCCTACTCTTATCTGCTGTATGCCAGTCCAGTTTCAAAACCCAGAGAGGCCGATCAAGACTCTGAGGAGCTTGAAATGCTCATGTATTGGTTCCAACCTCAGAATCAAGACCCTGTACTTCTGCAGCTGCAATATATGTGAGGTCTTGATGTTGGAGTATGAAACTAAAAACCGTAAATTTGTTCAGTTTTCTAGTCTTTGCTTGCATACTTGTGCAGTCTCAATATGTGTGTTTTTATCTCTTCCAGTAACTCATTATTTAATTTAATTCACCTTGAAAATTGGAGGGAAAAAGACTAACCCTTCGATTTACTGTATGTACCAATAGTGTGGGAGTAACTTTTCAATGATCAATATAAATGTCTGTTGGTTTGCATATGCTAACTCTTTACCTTCCACTCCCTACTTTATTACCATCTCCGCTTGCCTATAAAAGCACTTGCCATTCTTCATATTTTTTTGCACTATATTCTCCCTTTCCCTCAAAATTCATAGAACTGTATTTGTAGGTTCAGAAAAAATTTCTGAAATGAGCTTTGAAAAGTTTAATAGTGGAAAGAAAACGGAAACGATGAGCATAAGCTTACCAGAACTGGTGTTCTCATGGTCGCTTCGTGACATACTCAACAAAGATCTATACAAGAACAAGGTATTGCACCTATCCTTCCTCTATGAATCCTTCACATATTGTATAGCATTAATATCTTATTACGAGAACCCATTTTTTCCCCATTTTTTTGGGCAATGATGAATCCACTGCCATTTTCACTAATGCCACAAAGTTGACAGGCTAAGAAGAGGTTTTGGATTTGCACATTACCCTTATAATTTGTGGCATTAAAAGAATCACCTCTGGCAATATGTCAGCCCTTTTTTTTACAGAGTTTTTTTCCTTAGGTTCCAATAAATGTTGTAGATTTCACAGCAATTCATCATGTAAGTTTTTCGCACAGTATCATTTTGTGGTTAAAGGTTTGCTTTTGTATATTCAATAAATCATTATTGCTGAATTAAGCACTTTTATGATTAAGTTAATTATAAGACTGTGATTACAGGTTAACTGATGATCTGATCACCATATTTGTATACATGTTTTCAACAGGTGAAGCAGATACCCGAGATGTTTTCATCACAGGCAGAGTATACTAAATCATTTAAGCTCCCACTTCTGGAAGAAACTCGTGCTAGTTTATGCTCTGGTATGGAATCAGTAGGCCAAGCCCCTGCTTGTGAGATCACAAGAATCGAATTTTCTAAGGATCATAAACCCCCCAAGGAGTTATACTATAACATTCTCACAAAAAAGATGACAGATTTCAGGAACAACAGTGGCTGTTATGAGCCAGACGTTGGGGATGTCATTGTTTTGGCAAACACAAAGCCAAGGAGGATTGAGGATTTGATTAAGCCTGGTGAATCTCTTGTAATTGCCTTGGTGTTACCCACTGACGATAATTCTGACATGACTCGGTTACTGTTATCGAAGGATGTTAGTTCAAAATTGTGGCCACGGGATGATAAGCCAGCTATTCGTGTATTTGCGACTTACTTAGCCAACCTCGTAACAAATATGAGGATATGGAAAGCACTCAATCCCGATCCTCTAGCGAGTATGAATTTAGTTCCAGGGATTCTCAGACCCATCCCTGAAGTAAGATTTCTAATGTTGCACTGTGTCTGTGTATGTTTCATCTTTTGTTTGAGTTCTCAAATGAAGACTTTTTGTTTGTTTTTGTTTTGTTCCGTTTTCAATTTTTATTTACAGACAGGGGCGAGTTGTCTCGATTGCTCCTCTGAAGAGAACATCAGGGTATTGAATTACAACTTGCCAGAAGCCATTAAGTCTTTTGGATTAGACGAGTCTCAGAGAAATGCTGTGTTTAGCAGCATTGTGATGAGAAAATGCTTACACAAAAGTGGCAGAGTGAATTTTATATGGGGTCCTCCTGGAACAGGAAAGACAAAAACAGTGGCTTCTATATTGTACTCGCTTTTCAGATTAAAATGCAGAACATTAGCTTGTGCTCCAACAAACATTGCTGTTCTTCAAGTTGCTGTAAAGCTAATGGGGCTGCTACCAAATTCTCTAAAATATGACACCTACGGCTTGGGTGATGTCGTCCTGTTTGGAAATGGGGACAGGATGAAGGTGGATAATCATGATGAGCTAATGGACATATTTTTGGACTACAGAGCTGAAGTTCTCAATAAATGTCTATCGTCCTTTGATGGTTGGAAGCCTACTTTGGATTCAATGATATCTTTGCTTCAAGAGCCTGAAGAGCAGTACCTTTCATATTTGCAAAACAAGGGGAGCCTTAATGAAGATACAGAATCAGACTCTAGCCAAAGTGAAGATGGCAATGAGACAGATGATAATGACATTGAAGATGTCACAAATAAAAAAGGTAAGACCTTGAAAAGGAATGCTAGAAAGCATTGCAAAAATGTTATTGATCAATCTTTGAAAGCAAGCAACAAGACAACCGATCATAAAGATAGTCAAACTGACTAGGTAATGACATTTGAAGAGTTTGTCCGAAAGAGATTTTATTCTCTTGGAGATCGCATGGAATTCTTGATGAAAAGCCTTTACACAAATCTTCCAACATCATTCATTGCACTGGACATCGTCGGACGAATGATCTCTCTCCTCGATTTGCTTAAAATACTAAAAACTGCTACACAAAATTCTGATCATGCCTCTAGATTGACGATGAAAAGAGGGCAGTTCCTTGAGATCCTTAAGTCTCTGCCTGATCAGTTTGCACTTCCCATTACAGTGTTCACCGACATACAATCAATCAAGAATTTCTGTTTGATGAATGCAAGTCTAATTTTCTGCACTGCCTCAAGTTCTGCTAAAATGCAGACTGAGGGAATGAAGCCAGTTGAAATGTTAATAGTTGACGAAGCTGCGCAACTAAAAGAATGCGAGTCCCTTATTCCTTTGCAAATTCCTGGTCTAAGCAATGCTATTTTTATAGGTGACGATAGACAACTGCCAGCAATGGTACAGAGTAAGGTAAGAACTTGATTGGGATACACACTCTTACATACTTTCTCCATATTGTCCACTTAATATTTATTGTTTCAGATTGCAGATAATGCTGATTTTGGAAGGAGTTTGTTTGAAAGGCTTTCAAATTGGGTCAAAAGAAGCATCTTCTTAAAGTTCAATACAGGATGCATCCGTCCATTAGTTTATTTCCAAATAAGAACTTCTACCAAAATCAGATTGTCGATGCAACAATTGTGAAAGAACAAGGTTACGAGAAGGCATTTCTTGTGGAGAACATGTATGGAGCCTACTCTTTTATTAATGTGTCCGATGGAAAAGAGAATTTCAACAATGGTCGCAGTCCGAGAAACTTGGTGGAGGCAGCAGTTATAGATGAGATTATCAAAAAGCTCTTTGAAAGTAAGACCTTTTTGTTTTGCGAAATCCATTTTACCTTGTAATACAGTGACAAAACTGAAATTGGGTATATTTACATTTTTGTTTTTGGATATATAGAGTATTGCATCACGAAACAGAAAGTCAGTGTGGGAGTAATCTCACCTTATAAGGGACAGGTGGGTCTGATACAAGAAAACACAGGGAAGAGATATGCCAAGTGCAACCAAAATGAATTTTGTGTCAGTGTTAGATCTGTGGACGGGTTTCAAGGAGGAGAAGAGGATATCATAATAATCTCAACTGTTAGAAGCAATGGAAATGGTTCGGTTGGCTTCTTATCTAACCATCAAAGAACAAATGTAGCACTGACTAGAGCAAGGTAAGACGACTGAAAGTCCCAGGTTTGATGACAACTGATAGGAGATTTACTTGATTATCAAGTAGTTTGTGTTTTTGTGTAGGCACTGCCTATGGGTAATAGGAAATGCGGCAACTCTGACGAACAGTGGAACCGTGTGGAAAGATCTTGTGAACGATGCTAAAACACGAGGGTGTTTCTACAATGCAGATGAGGACAAAGAGGTTAAACAGGCTATACGAGCGGCCTTAGTCAACACTAAGAATGAGACTGTAGACATTTTGTCACGCGAGTTAGCTGCTATAAGTATAAGAGGTGGTCGAGGCGTCTCGAGATTTAGCAAATAGGTGACACTAGTACTGTTCTGATAACAAAACCCTCGTTAAGAACACGAGCTTCAATATTTTGTATTGGGACATCATCGGAATATAATAATTTATGTTTAAGGTTATGGAATTTTAAGATATAAGCATATTGTGATTTGTGAAGTGAGAAGATGTAACTAAAAGATGCAATACTGATGAGATTTGAGTAGTAGTAGATGACTTTAGGTGACTAGAAATGAGCAAAATAAGCACAAAGAGGCAGTTGGATGATTCTCCACATCTCATCAAGGATAATAATAAGAGTGATCGGCCCACACCTATTTTGTCTGCACCATAAATATTAAATATAACAGATAATAATACTCCAATACTCCCAGTCCCATCTATTCCTTCTCCCAACAACAAAAGCATGTCATTCACAGAAAAGGAGGAAGGTCTTGTGAAAGAATCATGGGAGATTCTGAAGCTAAATATTCCGGAAAATAGCCTTCGATTCTTTACCATGTAAGTAACAACATCCTTTTTACCAACTCATATCATTGATTTCATTTGATTTTATTTGTTTGAGTGAAATAATTTTGTAGAATATTGGAGATAGCACCTGCAGCCAAAGATTTATTCTCATTTCTAAGAGATTCCGATCAAATCCCACTAAACAATCCCAAGCTCAAAGCTCATGCTGTCAAGGTTTTCAAAATGGTGACAATTTATCCAATCTCATTCAATTATAACCCGATTTCCACCCGTTTCATATTGCAACGTAGCCTCAATAATTATAAATCTGCAGACATGTGAATCAGCAATTCAACTACGAGAGAAAGGTCAAGTCGTGGTTGGAGAAACAACCCTCAAGTACCTCGGAGCTCTTCATTTAAACAGTGGGGTGGCTGATCCCCATTTTGAGGTACGCTATAATTTCACTCAAATTTAAGCCCGAGGCAAACCTTAAACAAGCACTAATGAAATATAGCGTGAAATAGGTGGTCAAAGAAGCCCTACTAAAGACAGTAGAAGAAGCAGTTGGAGATAAATGGAGCATGGAAACAAAAGACGCTTGGAGTGCCGCCTATGATCAGCTGGCTGCTGCTATTAAGGCTGAGATGAAGTCCGAAGAGGCCTCTTAATTCAACATATCATGTTTTGATTTACTTTGTGCTTTTGATGAGTACTTATTGTCCATGTTTTGTTTGCCTTCGTGGTCTTTTAAAATTAATTTCTACGTTTGTAATTCAATTTCACAAGATATTAACGCATCTTTGTTACCTCACACCAAAAGTTTGTGTTTCGAAAAGATGCAAGTTGACATGCAACCCTTATTTGGATACACAATGAGGAGGAAAGGGGATTGGCTCACACCACAAGTTTCTGTTTCGAAAAGAAGCAGCCCTTATTTAGATACACAATGAGGGAAGGAGATGGGGGAAAGGAGTCTTTGCTCATAAACGTACACAGTTTAAAATCACATCTTCATGGCAAAAAGAATAGGACCGTTTCTCCCATTTACTGAACAAACATTTGACACACATATATGAAGCCCCATTTCAAGTACGAGTATTCAAGCTACCCATTTCAAATATGAACAAGCTAAAAAAGAGAAAACAAGAGGGCGATGCACATACAGAAACTATTTCCTCGTATCTTTTATCCATCTGTGTTTCGGTCAAATATTTTGGAGGAAAGACTTCCCCCCACTTCATTCCAGGGACCAAAGTCTCAATGATGCTTACTACCCATTCCTGGCTGTGGAGTGTGGACTCCCTTAACTCTGAATCTAAGGAATGCACCTTCTTAATCTACTTAGTGAAGCACCACCATTTACCTGTATCAATCCAACAGCCATCTTGTCATGCGACAGCACAAGTCACTCTACTGTTAATAGCAATTCCCCAAATGAAATAATGGATATAATATACTCCCTCCATTCCAATTTTATTGTCCCCTCTTCCCTCTAAAATTATCACAAATTAATTGTCCCCTTTCTAAATTGGTAAGAAAAAGAGTGAACATCCTATATTACCCCTAATTTATCAACTACCATTCCCTCCATCACAATGATATTGTCCCTCATTTTATCACTTTTCTGTAAATCATGCCAAAATAGAAAGTAGGACCAAAAAAATGGAATGGAGGGAGTAATAGCCCAAGGACTACACAGAATAATATTGTTCAAAAACAGAAGCAAGAAAACCCAGCTGAGTGCCTCAAGTGCTCAGATGCTTGACCTTTCTAAACCTAGACTTAGATGTGTTGACAAAGGATTTTCTGTTCCGTACTGCCTTTGGCATGCCAAGATATTCACGTTGATGTAGCAGGTTCGCCACCAAATCTTTGAGCCAAAAACTCATCAAGCAGTCCCCAGTTTGCAACACCAGAGTTACTACTTATACCAGTAGGAAGGGATCGAATGCACCCCAGAATTTGTTGGATGTCCCTATGCAGTCTGTAATCCAAATTTTGTATTTAGAGACAAGTAACAATCAGGAAGTGAGCTAAACAATAGGCAATATCTTAATAGCACCTTGTTTTTGCTTGAGGAGTGTTAATTTCCAAGGATGAATATGCTTCTGAAATTCTTGCATGGAATGTCTGGACCACTTGCCTGCAGATAAAGTATACAAGAAATGTAAAGAAGAAGCTTTCTGTGTGTACAACACACTTCATAGGCCAACGCAAAAGCATACTCCCACCATCCCATTTTTATTGTACTCCACATCTCAAAATAAATGGCCCCTTTCTACATTTAGTATAATAAATTAGCGACCTTCTAGCCTTGTCACTAGTCAAGTTAGGGTTCTATTTCATCTTGTACTACTGCACAGTCGAACTCATTGAGTTGGAACAAATTTTTAGTCGAGGGCTATAATAATATTTTATCATTTTTTTTCTTTATAATGCAACATCTAGTCAAATGGGGGCAAAATAACTGAGATGGAGGGAGTATGAAAGAAAAGAAGATATGAGAAGAACAGGCATGAAGGCACCACCTGGCAAGAGACACGTCCACTGACATAAAAAGGAAATAGCGATCGATAGTGGTAACATACTAGAGGGTACCTACACCGTTTTGAAGATGTAAGCAGTCAATGGAAGCCAAAGGTGGTTTTTGGAAGTGTGGGTCAGTCAAATAATTGACATTTATATTTGGTTTTGGAGTTTTGCTGCCAGAAATAAACTTCACGTAACCTCAACAAATTCTCAGAACACTTTAACTCAATTCAACAGGCTTATCGTATTTGTACGAATGTAACCTCAACAAATAAAGCCACAACAGAATTATGCTTTGGGCCAGACAACATATATTAAAAAAATAATTGATACTCAAGAACTTTAAGCTCACCCAAAAATCCTATTGAGATCCACTTCATGAAGCATTCGAGACAAGATACGTTGAAGATAATTAACTTCCTACATAAAATTAGCAGCGTCGAATCAGAAAACCAAATATATATTTGTCAAAAGTCAATACACATAAGATGTTAGCTTCACTTATACTTCCATTATTCAGCTCAAATACGAAGACGCTAACTTTGAATGAGAGCAATTAAGGCCCTACATGGGCAAAAACTGAGTATATCAAAGATTTAAAAAAAAAACACACATCAACGAAATCAAGAATTGCAAACAGAAATAAGCATGAAAGAACATAATAAAAGACTAAAGAAAATAGGCAACCGACAACAAGTTCCACCTCTGCAGTAAGCCAGTAACAGTGAATGGAAATTTTTTATTAAGCCTGCCGGGGCAAGGGCCAGAGAGTTGGTTACCTTTGTCAATGATTTTGCAAACTGACTTGGTTGCGTGTCACCATCATCAGGCTTGTTCCAAGTTTCAACAATTTGAGGCAACCCTCGTAAATGATGCAGCAACCTCTCACTCATAATCTGGATCAGCTTATTATGTATCTCATCTTGGTGATGCTTATAATCCTACAATGAAAGGCAATCGAGACTTGTTTTAACACCGAAATTCTTAAAGAGTCATTTCATGGACTAAATAGTAACATGAGTGCCTATAAAGTATAATCCTACAATGAAAGGCAATCGAGGCTTGATTGGTGAATGTCAGTGGGCAGGCTCAATTGGTGAATGTCAGTGCGTGCGTGCGTGGTGGTCGCCGGAGAGAGGTGCAAAATTGCGGCGGGCTCGAATGGTACTTGGTGGATGAGGATTCAGTGGTGGTCGGTGATGGCTGGTGGTGTCAGATTGTTAGTGGTGGTCGTGGTTGGTGGTTGGTGGCATCATTGTGGTTGATGGTTTGGTTGGGTTTGGTGAAGAGGGTGAACTTGATTAATTAAAAGCAAGGGCAACTTGGTCATTTGCAAACTCATAACTTGTCCAAAAATAGAAACTTAAACTACCAAATGAAACAGCCTAAAAAGGAATACGTAAACAACTCAATGGAACGGAGGAAGTAAAAAAACAAAAACAAAAAATTGCAATAGTTTCAAAATGCATCCTGGAATTAAAGGCTGCGAGGAGCTAAACTCTACCTGTGCCACCCGGTCCATCGCAGACTGCAAAAGTGTCTTTCTATTTTCTGGTACTTTGAGAAAAAGGATCCGCCTAATGTCTTAACATACAGATAGAAGAATATCATTAGAATTATTCAAGAGTTCATTACGTATACTGGAGAAAGGCAATATCTAAACATCACTGAGCTTCAAAATCCTCCAACTAACTTTTTCTACAAGAAGCATAAGTAATCTCACCATTCAGAAACTACAGATTCATGCCAAGTTGCCAAATCCCCCTCAAAGAAAAAGCTCTCATCCAAATAGAACCAAGTTCGGCAGAAAACCACAGAGAAAATTCACTTCTAGTTGGAGGCTTATAATCACCAATAGTAATAATGAGTCAAGTAGTCTTTGTAAACTTTCCCAATTTTTGTATTGATCTCCACTTGGCTTTTCTTCAACCTTATTTCTCCTATTTAAATCTCTTCTTCGTACTCATTAACCAGAATGTCCTCATTTTTTAATGTTTTTTCCTTTGCTACTCTTCACACTTATTATTTCGCCACCCTTCTCTCCTTTTAGACATTTTTTTCCCTCTTTATGAGATTTCCATACAATAATTCAAGTTAGTCAGTCCCAAAAGGCCAAAACAATATGGGTTTAAGGCTTTGGTATGGTTATATTCCAAGTAAATGGTTACTTTTTTTGAAATCAGGAAGTTGTAATTATAATCACTTACCAGGAATAATAGCATAAACAAAGCTGACGACTTGACTTGCCAAGGCCAAATGCTTAGATGTTATAGATTTCAAGCCAGAGACCTGCAACATCGCAAAAATCAAAACTGATAGCAGAACATAAGTCGTACAGAAAGGCAACAATCATGAAATAAACTGGAGGGAGGTTGTATTTGGATCGCAACACTGGAGGGAGGAATCAAGCTAGGCTGTGTGACTGGAGGGCGGGAGTCGGGGTTATCGGAAGGAGAGATCAACGGTGGTAGGTGAAAGATCAGCGAGAACGGTGATGGGGGAAGAGTTCGGCAGCAGGTGAAGTCAGGGAAGGAGATTTTAAATGGTGTGGGGAGAGTGGTGGGAAGATCGTAGGTGGGGATGGAGGAAGGGGGGGTTAGCATTGCTACTGAGGGAGGGGAGATGGTGGCTGTTGGTGAGAGGAGATCAGAGATAGGGGGTGTTGGATAATCAATCAACAGATTGGATGGTTGGTCTCACTTCTAGAAATTTAAAAAATAATTATGTTGGTAAATGATACCATTTGGCTCTGTTTCACAATGGAGAGCCATAGAATATTCTTAGGTGAGAATTCATATAGATTTGGTATGAGTGGTTAACAAACTATTGTGATGTGAATAGTATAGTACTATAGTTTAATAATGGCAATTTATGCAGTTGTGAACTGGCATTCAAAATTAGTAATTTTGATACGAAATAACTTAATAAAATTGGAAAGAAAATAATGGGAACATTATAACAGTACAACCATAAAAGGAAAGCGGGAACATTATGTCACTGCAGAGGGAGACAGGGAGTAGAAAGGATTGAAAAGAACTAAGTCTGCACCAGAAAACAAAATTTCTAAAACAAATAGAGCATCAGTAACATCCTGAACAAAGAGTAATCAAAGTATCATTAAACATATAAGGTTGTACCTGCATGGCGTGAGCACCAAGAACCAGCTGGCAGGACCTTGTATTGAAAAATTTCAAAACTTCTACGACACGGTGAACTATTTCTGCTGAAAGCGTTGGTAAACTATCATTCATGTCAATATACTCTGACAGCATCTTCAGCAATATTAAGCCACTGAAGAATAAAATTCAAGAGCCTAAAGTTAGCAAATACAAAGTATCATTTTGGCGAAAGGAGAAAAGCTAGCTATGGAGTAGATAACTTTAAATTTCTTGATAAGATTCTAACGTGTGCCCTTAACTAAGCTGAGCTACTGACTAGACGTACTTAAAGCATATATTGCAACTGGAGATCTACAGAATGTAATGGCAATGACTGGCTCAAGAAATAAAGGGTGACTAACCAGTTAACCATGTGATATTCAACACCTCTGTAAGTTAGTGTTTTTGTGTTGCTGTTTCTGCTGCGGGCAGCCGTGGTGGCAGCATCAGTTCTATTTGTGTCATTTCCCTCACTGGAGCGCTGAGAGATCTCTACGTTTGTAGTACCATTATAAACATTGTTAGGTTGTATTTGGTCCAGAGGATGCCTAGCAACAGACTCACTGTTACTCCCCGACATGGTTGTCTCACCATTGCTCAGTGCAACATCACCATCCTGATCACCAACATCATTACCAGTTACCAAGAGATCAGAGCTCAGCATGGAAGCAACAATGGCCTGGAACTCATCGGGGACATCAACCTCAGACCATGTCTCTTGATCTAACACTGCTTTGATTTTGGCCGCCTGATTCAGCAAGCCCGAAAATGTATTCACACGGTAAACATGATATTACTATCTGGCTAATGTCAAAACTTATTGAAGTGTGCAGCATATCTTACTCGAGACTCGTGCTGAAAATCAACAAATGCTTTCGCTTGTGACTGAAGTGTACCTCTTATACTATATCCCAACCTTCCACCTATCTGAAGATGTCAGATTGATAATCATATCAGACCATAGGTAGTGAATGTACAGTAACTTCAAAATAAGGATAAAAATATTATGTATTCTGCACATCTCTCTCGCATACCTTTTCAGTAGCATTTATAAATTCTTGAGTAATGCTGTAGATACTTAAAAACTCCTGCAACCGAATCTTAGGGTGAATAATAGCACGCACACCAAGAAGTTTTGCCCATCTTCCATGGGCAGCATCACAAGCTGCAAAGACACCCTCGGCATTTTCTCGTAACACATCAGCTCTGTAAAAATATAGGATATCTTTAATCCACAATTCAATGGTAGAATCATACGGAGTATTAATCATGACTGACAAACCATAATTATATTCAAGCATATATTACAAAAATGATCACGCACCACTCAACTACTACGCCTCAACGGTTTTAATTGAAGGTTCTCCCTCAACTCGATTTCAGAACAACATTACTCACTAAAAGTTCCCCGGGTTTGAGTAAGTTACATGCGGTCAAAAATCAAAATTAATGTGATCATTCATTACTACTGTCATCCTGATTACACAAAAGCTATAAATTTGCATATCTAAACACAGATGCATTCATGGAATATATACCTATATATGTACGAACGGTCAAATGCTCAATGCTTAAATTAATACTCATCCGTCTCCATTTAATCTTCGCACTTTCCGTTTTCAGAGTCCTAATTTAATCTTCTTGGTTGTTATTGGTTTTGTGGATGCAGGGGAAGGGTAATAATAGGTTGTGTAGCTGATTCTGTTGTATGGGGATACAGGGAGGATGGTGGATCGTGTTGAGGGAAGCGGGAGTTCGTCTCCTAAGAGACCATCTCATACTACAAATAGTGTGAGACATATCATTTAAGGTATGGGTCCACCCTAACATATACACGACAAATTAACAAAAAAAGAGAAAGTTAGAGATTTGGAAACCTGATTTTTCTCACTTGTCGGAAAAAGTTAGATAAGGATGAGAGAGAAATTTAGAGATAGAAAGCTCTAATTTCTTTTATTTTCTTCTTATATTGTTACAATGGCTAGACCTAGAAGATACAATAATAATCCTAAATCAAAAAATAGTCTACAAAAACTAATAAATAAATCGAATGGAAAACAAAGGTTAGTAGAGGAAGAATTGCAGGATGAGGAAGAAGAACGTGGTACTGTTCATTGGATCCAAAGAATTCTGGTGATGAATCTGGATGGTATCCCGGAGGAAATGGAGGATGATGTTGATGCAGAAATTCATACACTTTTTTATTGGCTGTATTGCTGCACATGAGAGATTACTCACTAAAGACAGGCTCTGTCGTATAAATATTTGTACTAATTTGAGTTGTTTCTTGTGTCGAGTTGAGAATGAGGATCGCAGCCACCTCTTTTTCAGCTGTAACTACAGTAAGAAATGCCTAGAGCTGTTGAAAATATGCTGAATGTGAATGTTCCTGTAGTTGACTATGTAAACTGGTGGACCAAAAGAAGAACAAGATGGCTGTTAAAGAAGAAACTGATAGCTGCTTGTATTCAGGCTATGGTTTATCACATTTGGGGGGCTAGGAATAAGTGCGGAATTGATAAGATTATCCCTAGGCCAGAGTACATCATCAGTCAGATTAGAGAAGAGATCAGTGAGGGTTCAGATGACTTGCAAAAGAAGTGATTGGATCAAAGTCAAGGAGTGGGTTCATTAGATTTATTTTCGAATTACTTTAAAGAATTGTGATTTGGCAAAGATATGATGTAATTTGGAGAATGGTTTATTGATTATAATATACTTACATTTTACCAAAAAAACATATTAACTATCAATGGGAGGTCTCGCACTTAAATAATGAGAGAGCATCTCATACAGAATATGCAAGGGGACAGAGGGTGGAGCCACCAAGGGGTTGCTTTGGGAATGGTGGTACTGGGTCGTAGCAATAGGTGAAGCATGAGGACAGAAATAAACGAGCGAAAGTAGCTTCATCCTCTAATATTTATCCATTTGCTTTTACGCTTTGGTTTATGCGCCTAAACCGACAGAGAATATTATTCAGGGACATGGGGAGAATAATAGATTCATCGGGTCAATAAGACAACAACTTTACACATTACCCGGATGCCTATGAAGTTCTCATGAATGGAGTGTTGAGGGAGTCACATATACGCAGCCTTACCCAAATGGTTTTTTTTAAATGATCCGTTAAAAAAAATTCTGATAGAGACTTGATTGCACTTGTATGAAAAGCACAATTTAGTGAGATATTTTGATTTTATCCCATCAGATTCAAAAGCCATAGAAAAGAGAGTTTTTGTGTCCAAGGAACTCCCCAAGGTCAACCAGTTAATAAAAATTACTCCCTCCGATCCAGACCAAAGGTAACACTTACTATAAACGGTCGATCCAAACCAAAGGTAACTTCCTTATTTGGCCCACAACATTACCAAGTTACTCTTATACCATTTGATATTTACACAAAATGTCATTACATACCCCACTTATCAACTCACAATTAAACCCAGAATTACATACCCCACCTATGTTCCCCTCTTTACCCTTACTTTTTCCACCTTTTCTTAAATACTCCATTTTTGCCTATGTTACCTTTCGTCTGGATCGGAGGGAGTAAATAACTTATTATTCTACAGGTGGATGAGTTAAGGAGAAAATGAATTTGCTTACCGGAAATTTTTAGACATACTTGACTGGCTTGTTACATCATTTGCCTTCCCTTGCAATGTCAGGACCTTGGTAGCACTTCTTTGGGGAGAGTATGTGACTAAACTATATCCTGAGCTGTCACCATCTTGAGCAGATTCTGTTGCTGCAGCACCATGAGCTATAGCAGCAGCAACCGACTCAGCTGCATAATGACCATCCAGATTAGACATGATCCACTCTATGGATTTTTTCACTTCAGCTGCCCGAATTAAATGTGCCTGTATTTATCAGACATTGAGTTCAGCATACTTGTGTTTCACAGAAAACTATTAGGGAGTGTTTGGTTCAAACAAAAAAGGTATGAGGTATGGGTTTGAAATGAGCCAAACCCATACCAAGTGTTTGTTTGCAAAATATAAGGGTTTTATACCCATACCTCAAACCCATGAGGTATGGGTTTCTCATACCCAAGGAGGGGGGTGGGTATGAGATTGATTCCCATGGGTATTAAATTAAAATGGTGAAACATGTGAAAACAAAAATTATGGCATATTGTAAATCAATTATTTATATATTTATTTGATCAAAAAATTATCTTTATGATTTTATAATATCAAAAATTATTATTTAAAATATTTTATTTTAAAGATTTTAACCTTAATTGAGTTTGAAACCCATACCCTTCAAAATTGAAACAAACACAAGGTATGAGGAATCAAGTTCCAACCCCATACCACCCAAATATGATTCCTGATTCCAAACCCATACCCATGCACGAAACAAACGCTCCCTTACAATCTTAGTGAGTGGAAGATGTAGAGCTAATGGAGTTGATAAAAATACTGTCTAATCGGCCGTTTCAAAAGGCCATTGACTGTGGAGTGTGGGACATGTTGCAACCAGCATCGAGCGGCTTAAACACAATGCAACTGAAATCCCTATTGACCAATCTGTGTCCAGCACCCAATGAAATCCAAGCTCTTATGTATGAGCTTAGCCTTTCTGAGGTCGAACTGGTAGCCAATTCACCATTCAATTTCTTAGGGAACCATGGAAGGAGACAGAGGGAAGACATAAATATAAATTGGGAAGGGGAAGGAAAGAAAAAGATACCATCCACGGTGGGAAACAGGAAATTGGCTGACAAAAGAAGACAAAAATGTTGACCAAGGCAAGTGGATAATAGTCCAGGTGTCATGCGGCATCCCATCAATTATAGTTCTAGGACGAGATCCAGGGAACATGTGGTCCTCGCACATGATACTTAATCCTAGCTAAATACACATCTAGAAAAAATTTGAAAGTGTGCTATTATGATTCTAAGTCCTTCCACGACAAAAGTCAAGTATTGGAGCTAGGTGATATGTAAAGTGCACAAATCACACAGTAATGATCTGACTGACCGACTAGGAAGAAAAAACAATCAAGAGTGCCTCAAGGATGACTTCTTAAAAGAGCTGCAGCTGAAAATAGACATCCGAACAAGACATATCAACAGTTGTCGTCTCAGTCATGTTTAAGGAAAATGTTTCTAATGTGGCAGACTTCCAACACAACTGTTCCACTCAATAAGGTATGCAAACAGAATGAGTAGCTTCAACTTTCAACCTCTATTCTTTGACACTTGACCTAATAAACATATGAATAGAGATTAAAAGAAAGTATATATATACTCCACAATTTCATACCCAAATTTATGTGAGGTGGGCAGCAATTAGCTGAGAACCTTGAGAAGAAAAAAAAGGATGTACTCCCTCCACACCTATTTGTTTCGCCCATTTGCTTTATACACAGTTCTTAAGAAAAATGAATATAATCCACTAAAAGATGGTAAGTAGACCCAATTAATGCAAACCCTTATTAGCAAAAAGTCATTAACTCAAAATCTATTCACCAACACACCACCTCCATCCAACCTTATCCCACCACATCGCCTGACCTCTCAAACAACTTGCTAGACCACACCGCACTTCCACCACCACCACACTATTCCAAACACATCGCCTGACCAGCGAAACAACTCGCTGGATCACACCACCACCACAACCCACTGCAGTCCAACCACCCACAACCGGAACACCACCGCTGTTATCGCACGGACCACCACTTCGAAAGCGACGATGAGCACTATTTGAGGCGCATGAGGACATAAAACACAGTGATGGGGCAGTTTTAGAAATTACTTGTCTCTCCTTGTAGATGGGTTTCGAAGTCCGAGAAAAAAAATGTTTGCTTTTGGGTAAGAAGGTGGTCGGGAGAGAAAAGGGGTAGATGGCAGGAGCTGGTGATGGTTCTTTGGTGGGGGTACGTCAATGGAGCGAGGAGGTCAACCGCTTTGTCAGGAGAGGTCGTGGTAGTGCAAAATGGGGAAGGATGTGGAGGTTGTGGTGGTCGCCAAGGAGGTCGTGGTGGCGTGTCCACCACAGTCATAAGGGGTGACAGTGGATGGAGATGGGTAGGGTAGGGTAGGGAAGGTGGATGGGGTGATGAAGTAGAAGTTAGGGATTGTGGTAATTATAGCTTAGAAAATGAGTTGGTGTTTATTCCCTTAACTTTTGCCATATAAGGAAAGTTATCAAAATGGGAGGGACAAAAATATGTGCCTCGGAAGAAATACGGGAGGAACGGATAAATGTAGAGGGAATAATATATACTGGGCACTACTAAGTAGAAGTATCTCTGAAAGATAGACAAAACACTTCATAAACCCCTACGCATCACGTACTAATTTTAAACCACGTCGCAAAAAAAATTCTAGCACCAAAACCAACTTAAACAAGAAAATACATGAACAGATAGTAGAAGCTTAACCAACTTTACCAGGACAATCTTGAAAACAGCACTTAGTAATTGAATAAAGCTTTCAGTTGATAAGCTCCTCAACCTGCTTGCAAGAGATGAGCCTCCACCTATATCATACACCGAGTGTCAGAGGGTTTCTTCTTTTACTTGCACTTTTGTTTACGAAAGTGACTTGCAAACAAAAAGAACATGATACTCCACTCAAGCCGACTGCTTTATTATAGCTTGTAAAACACTACAATTGTTCGTCAAAAATTGAACTGAGTAGATTATATCTTACCATCTGCATCAGCAGTTCTCTCTCCAGCCGATAAATCTGACTCAGGAACTCGAGCAACAAGAACAGGAAGCAGCTCTGCTACTGAAGTCTTAATAGCTGTTTTCATATCAGCAGTAAGGGTGTCACGGTACATCCTCAGGACTGATGGTAGTTTTGCCTGGAAAAAATATTTCATCAGACAACAATTCTGATAGAGCGAGAGAAGCAGCATGTAGTAACTAGTAAGTGGATCTTGCTATGCCAGTATCCTTCTACCAATTATTTGATCACAAACACCGCAAGTTAACACATCTAACAGGTGTTATCTGAAATATTGGTACATGTACGAAACAATTTTCCCTTTCCGGAAATCTATTTTGTGGGAATGGTGAAAATCTTCATTCAAAACTAGGAGAAATGTCAGGGACAACATGAATAGATCGGTGTGTTCTAAAGTCTTCATACCCTGTGGTTATTCGGCTATTTTTCACCTGAAGGGTCAGAGTAAAAATTTCCACCAACATAAAAACATAACAATGCAAGAAAACGGATGCCTCACAAACTTCTCTATCCTTGTGCAAATAATTCAGAAACTCAACCATCAACAAAAGAGCATCACAGTAAGAGTTAAACTAATCATCATTCACCACCACTTAGTCTCAACAGCATTTAGGCAAAAAATACAAAAGGCTAACTCCATTTATTATTCAGTTCTTCTTAAGTATAACAAAGTTCAAAGAGATAGATGTAACTCACAGTTCTCAGTAATCCAATTATTATAGGCAGAAGACGATCACGGATATAAGAGGTTTCTTCTTCGTCCAAATGAACCTGAAAAAAGAGTCGGCGCATTATGTTTATTACTACCCCCACCTTATTGACTCTAATGTTACAGAGAAAGAAAGGCAGTTTGAACAAAACGATCTAAGAAAACCCATCTTGTTACCGAAATGACTATGAGCTTCCACAAGATCAAGAAACGGAAATTATGCAAATCAAAAACAAAACAAAAAAAAGCAATTTAACAAGGAAGACAACAACAACAACATCAGAGCCTTAATCCCAAAATGGTTTGGGGTCGGCTGACATGAATCATCTTTCAAAACCGTTCATGGGTGAACGCACACCTCAAAATGCGAAAATATAGAAAAGGACAAGTGAAAAACAAAAACAAAAGGGGAGTGAAACATAAAACAAAAGTCAAGGTAGCCTTATAGGTTTTAAAATCTAAGTCCGGATTTCCTTTATAAAACAAGGTAGCAATTTAACAAGGAAGATGTTTAGAAATTAGAACTACAGCCCTGAGAACAACACAACAAACTTCAAATCCTGGAGTTTTCAGAACAAATAAAAAAAAGTGACGTCAAACTCACATCATCAAGCCGTCCGTTACTAGATATTGAAGCTCTCTCCTTTGCTCTTGACACAATTAAAGCATCCAAATTCCCAGCATCGTGCAAAGATGCACGCATAAATTCTGCTGAAAGAATGCTACAAGAATGAATTCGATGAGTCAAAGATAGACCACTAACCCAATTCAGGATTTAAGGCCAATCATGAGCTTACATGACTAAAACATTTAAAATTAAGTTGACCAAAAAATATACAAAAAGAATATTGCATAGTACAAAGGATGTGCAAAGCCATAACAGCTGAGCAAGCATTATGAAAATTGATCATCATCGAATTATCAGCAATTAAATGTCGCAGAAGATTTAATATCCACCAAAACAAGAAGACTTCGATCATAGAACAAGAAGAGGCAAGAGAGTAACAAAGCCAACAATATAATATGCCTTCAAAGATGATAATACCAAAGTAATTAACTAATTTCACCAACCTGTTTATGGACTCCATTGAAGCAGCTACATGGTCACGAAGATGGCGAAAGCAGTGAAGACCGGTCAACTCATCACCATTCTAAAAAAACGCAGGATGCAAAAGAAAAATCAGAAGTTCAAAAGCTACATATAAATTTTTTAAGGCTCGCTTTGTTCTGCTACTTTGAAGCCATACCATCAAAGAAAATGACCACTAATGTACTCTATAAGAAGTCACTCACCAATTATCTTACTCCTAAAACTATCGTTTCACCATTCCCAGTGCTGTTCTTATTCTCTCCAACATTTTGGAAGTTATAATTTGTAGACATCTTATGTTCCAAATATAAAATTGGCAAAAATGTCCTCATAATGTGAAACGGAGGGGGGGAAACAGAGATAGGAAACTTAAAGGTCTGGCTTATACCAGCAAATGCTGCAAATCATCAGCAACATCCAATGCTCCAGCACAATCCGCAGATGTAACAAGCTGGATCAGAGGCAAAACAATGACAATTAACAGATTGTATCATGGCATCAACCGTAATAAGAAGCAGTAACTCACCAATACTGGTAAAAGTCATAACATGCTAACATTTCAGATTTTCAAGCTCTTTAAAAATGAAGTACAGAATAACAACATTCTCATATCGGTGTTCTGAACACGTGTAGAAGCTAGAGATCTGGTGTACGCACCAAAGTAGTAGATGAGTTCTTCTAAATTATATGAACTTAAAACTCGAGCATTCTAAGATTCTTCAATTAGTGAGACATAACATACTCTTTGCCAATGGCATAATCCATGATTTAGTGCTGCTGCTGTTGTTGTTGCCAAAACCTTGGTTTAGAGAAATAGCAAGAAGTTCGCTTTCCTACTTGCTAACTCAGAAAAAAGGTCATTGATAAAGAAGATAAAGTCTAATCAATTCTAAAAATTTATGTCAAGTATCTGATATTCGCAACTGGTAATTCAGATATGGAAGCGAGTCCACCAGGACTTTCCATGACCGAAATCTCTGTTTCACTAAGTGCATTGAATATAATGCCAAGAAATCTCGGTCACCATAGGAAGCAGTTAATAAACAGCTATGCCAGAGCAGAAAGTGTTGTTGCTAGCACATAAACAACACTCCAACAACTGTCTTAGGTCATGAAAGCAATTAAAATGAAATGCAATGAAATACAGAGTAGTCGATAATATGAAGCATCAAAGGATTATCCAAGAAATAAGAAGTGTGTACCAATTTGAGGGCGGTAAGAGCTTGATTGACGTAAAGTATAAGACGTAACTTGTGCTGAAGTGCCAACAAGTTAGTCCTCATGGAACTAAATTCGTGAATATCCTTAGCAGTCCCAACAACATCGGCATCCAATAGCCTGACCGTCTCCTTCAAGACCCTAATCCCCTGACAGCCTTGGACAATCTTAAGACTCAAGTCTCCGAGCTGCTGCTGCGCCTCAAAGAAGGAGTTTGAGCGCATGGAAATCTCCTTGACCAAATGCATCTCAACGACATCGAGATAGTGGGACAACCTCTCCTGAAGCAGCAGATTGTCAGCGACAGTTGTGAAGGGGCAGGCAGCACGGAAGGTGGCTCCATCTTCAAGCTGGAAATCTTCCTTAAAGTACAATGCAGGCACTTGTCTCAAGCACGCTACCAATGCCTCCCCTTGTCCTCCTTGGCTCTTATCGGTTTCTTGGGTTTCCTTGGTGGTGTGATTCCTGATATCCTCGAATCGGGAGTATTGCTCCGAAATGGAGGACAAGTATGTCTGGAAATCGGTGTCTAAGTCGGGTCTGGAGGTGTTGATGGGAGCGAATTCGGGTAAAACGAGAGAAGTAGAGGAAGACCACCAGCCTAGCCAAGAAGCGTCGGTAGATCGGGAAGAGTGAGGATTGTTAAGGATGGAAGAGAGATTGTGCTCGAAAGATAAGCTTGTTGTTCTCGATAAACTGCCGGTGTTGCTGTTGGTGTTGCTGTTGCTGCTGCTACTACTGCTGCTATCTCTCGACTGTGCTGCGTCGTGATTCATCCTTCCTGAGAAGGAAGCTCGCGACTCCATTTCGATTGATTGATTGATTAATTTGATAGAGGAGACTTGCGTTTCAAATCAATCAATGTTAGATCTGATCCAAACAAACAAAAACAAAAGGGCGGGTGATCCGTGATCAGATCAGATTAGATTAGATTAGATGAAGGATTAATACGACTAACTGGATTTGCTAATCTGCTGCCGAGTAATCTACTAAAGAACTCAGGATTCAGATTTTGTGAAAATGCTAACATTATGATGATTCATGAATAACCCCAAACCCCAACTGGACTTGAACGTCTACAACTTCATCATGTGCAGTGTCACCCCACAAATCCCACCCCGCCCGGTTCATACCCACCGATTTGGCTACTCACACACAAACTATTGGTTAGACCATCCCCAAGCAAGGTCTCACTAACTAAGTCGCGACCCATGTTTATCTCTTAATCCCACCTTATTTATCTTGACCCACTTTTACACTCCCAAGCAGAAAGTCGCGACCTAGGTCACCAACCCAATCATTTTTCACTTTCCAACATTTTCAATCATTTTCCACCCAACAAAAACCTCTCTCTTATACTTTTTTAATTACACCTATTTACTAATAAATTATAGATATTTGTGTCCAACAAATAAAAACTCGYCATGTGTCGGGTCACAAGAAATATGTAGAAGGTCACTCCATGACCTTATTTGGGTAGAGGTCATGCTAATTTTTGGATTAAAAGGTGATTAGGGTGACCCACCCCCCTCATGACCTACTTGCTTGGGGGTGGTCTTAACCCATCACAACTCTACCTAATCCCACTAAAACTGAACCCGGTTGTGACAAAATCTAAGTCAAACAGGATCGTGATGACATGATTACGTTAAGTCGACAGGTCAAACATGTAAATGAGTCGATTATTATTTTTCTTTATTGCGGTTCGTTGATACCTACTTTCATGCTCTCTATCCATTTTTCGATTTACTTTTAACCTTAACTATTAAATTGATTATGTCACCCGCTAAGGTATTCCAAATAATTATCGTTTTACCCCCATCACCATCCCTTCAACCGCTAACACCCACCACAAAGCCTCACCATCATCGCCTGTACCACCATCGGCGTCAACACACCCCAATCTATCGCAACTCTTCACCTCAACGGTGACCTTCCCCATAACAGTCACTCTCATCGATTTTAAAAGGATATTTATCTTTATCATACCATTTAATATTAGGGTAAATTGATTATTACTCCCTTATATAATCCACTTTTTGAAACTTACTCCTTTATATTATTTTTCTTGAAACTTACTCTCATCACATGTAACTTTTATCAAATACTGCTCCCATTTAATGTTTCCAGCCCCAAAAAAGAAAATATTTCGTCCAAAATTTGAAATTTGGTATTAACTCTTGTTGCTTATGACTGAATTACCCTTTGTCTTATTACATGACCAATTTAAATCAACTTCGGAGGACGGTGTAATTTAAATTGGTTATGTAATAAGGCAAAGGGCGATACTACTATAGACAACAAGAGTTAGTACCAAATTTTAAATTTTGGAGGGAATATTCTCTTTTCTGTGACTGAAATCTTTAAAATAGGAGCAATACTTGATGAAAGTTACATTTAATGGAAGTAAGTTAAAAAAAAAATTATATAAGAGAGTAAATCCCGAAAAATAAATTATATAAGGGAATAATAATCAATTTACCTAATATTATTAATAATCTCATTTATCCTGCAAATTATCATGTTATTGGTTATTAAAACTGACTATAATATTTTACTTTGGCAAAAGACAATATGTGACGATGGAAGTTATGTTGTTATAATATTTTGTGTCGGTAAAAGGCAGTATGATTGTTATGCTACCCAATTAACCCACGGGCATTCCTCTATCAACAGTCCGAGACTTCTAAAAAAGTCTTTGACAGGTTTGATATATTTATCCCGCAACCTAGAAACTCTAGTATTATATTAAAACCCAAGAAAAACCAAGGCTACTGTGACCCCCCGCTATTTAACGACACTTAATTAATATGCGGAAGCGAGATAAACAGCGGAAATACTGGGTTTTTAAAACATTTCTAAGTCTAAAAGTGAAGCGTCAATAAAACTGAGACATAAACGAACGATAGATAAGTTATACAGTCCGAATAAGTAGAAGGAGTA
>VHZZ01000013.1:71211-83703 GCA_009801015.1 Silene noctiflora
ATATAAATCAACTTAAATAAACAATTCATTTGAAATACATTTATAAAGATGTAGTTTGACTTGCGTTGACCATCGCTAAAATACGGGGTATTACATTCATAATTAGAATATTAGAATAAGAAAGAAAAAAGAAGGAGAGTAATTAATCTTTGTAAAGATCATGGGGGACCCTACATCTTCAACTTTGTTTCTCAATTCTTAAATTTCAGCAGCCAATAGGAGAAAGCTAAATGTTTTAACTTTTATAGATAGAGGATTTGAAACATCTTCACTCCATAGATATGTTTCTGCCATTTTTATTTTTGGATAATACTCTTGAATTCAGGAGCTTGACCTCACACGTTAAAGTATCTAAATGTGGTTTTCTTGATGCTATTCTATTTTCTTCTATAACAAATACACGGATTATGATCAAATAAACACCTTCATTCATGAAGTAAACATAACTTTCCGGATATAAATTCGTACTGCTACTTTTGTATAACAAGATTCGAGGGTAAGAAGAAACAATCTTTTTTATATGGGTATTATGACTATTATCAAAACCATGTTGTTTAACCAAATTAACAACATAATTAACATTATCAGAGGATTTGAATTAGTTAACATTCTTGGAACTTAGCTTGGTGGAAGTGGATAGAGCTTGTTGATGAGATAAACCCAGAGAATTAACTAAATAACTAGTGAAAAGTATATTTGGGGATTTGGTAGATTTAGTTGAATAGAGAAGAAGATATTGGAAATTATGCATAGAATACACGACTTGAACGCTGTATTTGCAACGGATACTCGCCATTTCTGTTCTGTTCAGCTTTTCTGTTCATTCATCTCAACATAGGAGCGGGAGTAATCGGGATATCATCGATATTATGTTGAGGGTTTGAGGGATAAACGTCAGTTAGAGGTGCGCAAAACCGTATATCTGATACGGTTTTGAAAATCGTATCGGATACTCGTCATTTCTGTTATGTTCAGCTGTTCTGTTCATTCATGTCAACATAGGAGCGGAAGTAATCGGGATATCATCGATATTATGTTGAGGGTTTGAGGGTTAAACGTCAATTAGAGGTGCGCAAAACCGTACATCCGATACGGTCTTGAAAATCGTATCAGATATCTAGTATCCTCGTTCGATAGGGATTTCCAACTAATAAAATAATATTTATTTAATGAAAACGATATTTACAACCTATTATGGTATTTAATAACGTTAATTATTGAACAATCCCCTATCTACTAAAAAAATAGGTGAACTCCCAAATTTTCCCTCCAAAAAACATATTTTTAAATAAGAAAGTTATTGATAATTTAATTGTATTCTCTAAATAAGGAAAATAATAATTATAATGTATTTCATTATATAATTCTTTTCATTAAAATTAATTTTTTCATCAAATAATATAATTTTCACTAAATACTAAACTACAATATTTTAACTAAAGTATAAATAATATAAAATTATAAACTATTAAATCTTTTATTGATATTATTATTTGAAAATGACTTTACTCATACTATTCATACTATGTACGAAGTATAAACAAGACTATAAATAGTTTTGATTACTTTCATAACAAAAAAAAAAAAATGAGAGAATTTATAAATTGAAATCACTAGTTTTGCGGTATAAAAAATACGTTTTAAAAAAATACATTTCAATACATTATTCAATTCTCTTAGATTAATTTAAATTTAATTTTTTTTTCTCGAAACAAAATACAATAACGAGAAAAATGAACAATTAGTGAGATACACTATTATTTTACAGTTCAATTTTACTCAGTTTTCTTGAATAATTTTACAGTTCTATTTTTTTCCTCAAATCAAAATATAATGACGTGAAATATGAAAAATTAATGAGGTGTTAATTTAGCATGATTAAATAATACAAAAATAAAAACTCTATAAATATCGCGAATTCATTGCGCGGGATCTAAACTAGTATTTAACAATGTAAACTACGAAATTCAACTAATAATTACATAAAATGTCGTTAATAATTATATTCAACAACTAAAATAATATTTAATTATTATTATTTAACGATATTCAAACGGCAGGAAAGTTTTTAAAAAAAATGCCAAAAGTAGAAGCGGACGTGAAAGACATACGTCCAAATCTAGGCTCGGACGTGGTTGTTCCATGTCCGAGCTTGGGCTCAGACTCAAGGGATACACGTCCGGGCCTAAGTTCAGACTTCAGAGGTGGAACACCCATGCCTGATCTAGGTTTAGGTGTGTAATTGGGAGGGGAAGCGACTTCAATTCGTATTCTACTCCGTTCTAAGTCGCTAATAATTCATTCTAAGTATATAGATTGCTAATGCATGAATAACCTAACAAAAAAAACTGCGAGTTTATATCACTTACATCGTCGATTTATTGTTCTTGATGAAGGAATTGAAGATTAGAATGTGTCGATTTGTTGTTGGTGATGAAATTTGGTAGTTTAGAAAGTGATTTTTGATTTTGTGTTGTATTTTAGTGAGAAGGTGATTTTTGTGGTTTAAATAAAGAGGAAAGAGAAAGGAGGGGCAACACAGGAAGTTCACTTGTTTTTGGACAATATCTAGCAATTGGGTTTGATACTCCGTCTTAAACAAGAATGTGTGCATAATACTAGCAAGAAGCAACACACGCCCGAGTAGTAATACGACTACACAAGCCCTAGTGTGATCATTGTACTCTAGTAGAATCTTCAAAAGCAAATTCTATTGTAAGACTGCCATATGTGCGACAAGAAAAATTGTGACTACTTTTTGAAAAAACTGGTCATTTTTTAGTCCTAAAAGATGATCATTGTTTACCAAATAATAATGATACGGATGATACCCAATCTTGGCACCACTCTTTAGTCTCTCACATGAATCTCTTATTATTGGGGTCGCTACTTATTACATGTGAATATGTGATGCACTCATCATTATTGGAGTCGTCACTTATTACATGTGATAGGGTGAAACCGATATCAGGCGCCGCCTGATAACACTAACTCATTTTCCACCGAACAATGGTCACTATTTTTTTTTCCAAAAATGATCTCATTTATCAAAATACGCGGAAAAAACGGTAGCACCACAAAATTGCCGATCTTCAAAACCTCGAGGCTCCAACTCCATTTTGACCCCAAAAACCTTTGCACAAAGATGAACTCTACTACAATCTCTTTATCTCATCCATGATAATCCATCAATAAATAAACACTAATCATAATCTCAAATCCCCAAATTTTCTTCTCCAAAATTACTAATCAGTAATCATGAAACCTCAATCACTCTCGTCTTCTCATACTCTTTCCTCTCCCATTATCTCACCTTCTTCACTTAAACTTTCAAATTCCCCAAATATTTCCCGCCTTTTCTTAAAACATCACTCTTTTTTCCCATTTTCTTCTTCAAAAAATCCTCATTTCTTCAAAATTTGCATCTCAGATTATTCAATTAAAGCCCAAATCAATCCCAATTCCATTACTGAAGAACAATCTACCGAAGAAGATCAATTGCAATTTATGGAAATTAAGAACCCTAATTCACCCCCTTTTGTTTCTTGTTTTCCTTCTAAGTTCAGTTTTAGTGATCAATCTTTCTTTCTATTTACTTTCATTGCTTTCACTGTATGCCCATCTTCTCCTTTTTCTTCAATTATTGTTTCTTTGTTGCGAATTTTTTATATATTTTTTAATTTTCTAGTAATTGAAATGTTTGTTTTGGGTGTATAATATTACATTTTTTAACGGCCTAGAAGATTGTTAGTGTTGCTTCAATTCCATTAATTTCAAATTTTCATTTAAAGGTTTGGCAGAATACAACACTTTTTACCTTTCCGTTGTCTGTGGACTCCGTGTTGTACAAGGAGGATCCACCAATGTCGACGTGATAGTAGGAAGTTAATGAGTTATATATGATCATTCTAAGATTACTTTATTGGGTCTCATTCCTCACTGTCACTTGTGAACTTCAGACTTGCGCGGCGTTTGTGAGCTTTGTTGCTGCGGCTGTCCCAATGCTGTATGTAAGTCTTCTGAAAAATTTGTGATTTGACAGTAGTGCATCAGTTGCTATTTTCTTTGATTTATGAGACCTGAGATATTGCTGAAAACTATAGTTTTGCTGTGTTCCATCTTTGCAGCTGTTCCATTACTTTGTGGACTCAATTGAGATTCTTTAGCTAAGAAGGATGCATTTTATGATTATAGCATCTCTAGAATTAAGCAAAGTCGCATCAGTCAAGTGCTCGAGGCACTTTGTCAATTGAGTATTGTCATCCATCTGTATCAATGATTAAGTGTACAACCCCACTTTACTGTCTCTTACAATAGAAGTAAAGAACTAGTGCACCGACTTCATTTTTGCGATCATTTTGAAATGGCTGACTCTACGGTTTTCTTTCAAATAAACGGTATGGTAGAAACATGTTCTAGAATGATTGTTGTAATAGGGGATGTGGGTGGCTCTGTCAAAAACTGTTGTGTTTGATTACCAAGTCTGCATTTGAATAGTTACTACTGTAGAAATGTCTTCATTTGTTTAAGTTATCTGTGATTTAAAGAATGCATGTTATGGGGATTGGATCTCATATTTTATAGGCCATGGGAAGAGCTGCCAACTCTCTCGCAAAGCTAGCAGATGCTGCTAGGGAGGAGCTCCCTGGTACAATGGCAGCTGTCAGACTTTCGGGCATGGAAGTCAGTGATCTTACGCATGAACTTACTGACTTGAGGTAAATGGGATAAATTTAAGGCATTTTTCTTTTGCTTTTTCCTAGTTTGCTCAATAATTTAAATTTTATATATTTTTACTGTTCATTTAGTGATATGTTTTTTTGAAAATTTGGACCACACCCATCATCAAAGTGATCAAACTATTGGCACTTAGGCAATATTTATCTAAGTTTGGGAGGTGACATTTATAATCCTGATTCCTGAGTATGGTCATAGCCAAAATTCATTGTGTCCATTATAAGATATGTATTCAGGTCGTGTCGGGTCGGGTTGGGGTTTGTGTTCGTGTCGTATGTAAACGGGTCACGAACCCTTCAACCCGAATCCAACCCAAATAAATCTCATGTCTTATTCGTGTTACCCAATGACATAAGTGGCTCATCAAGCTATAACCTAAACTCGTTAATTTTGTATCGGGCTCGTGTCGTGTTTTCGTGTTATGTCAATGTTTGGAATGTGTAAATTTTTATGTGACGTTGGATTAAAATAATTTATAATTAATTTAATAAATATGTTATTTGTGCCGGTTTCGAGTCGACCCACTTGCATAAATGGGTCATTAAGCCTCAACCAAACCCGTTAATGTCGTGTCGGGTTTGTGTCGCGTGTCATTAAGACACTTCGATTCACGTGTCTTTTTTACTTCGTTCTTTTTTTGAACTTCAACCCGTTAAACATTAGTAAGGTAATTATATATTGCCAAATGCAACAAATAGCTTTTGGAGAGTGTTTATTTGGCAAGAGCATGCAGTCTCCCTCTTTTTCATGTTTTGCTTTTGATTTGTCTGTCGCGAGGAAACAATGACTGTAGCTCAACCTGAAGTTCCACTTGAAGAAGCAAGGGTCGGAGTAGCTGCTGAATCTTTTCCTGGTCTTCAGACAACAATAGACAAATGCATCCAAATCAAACAAAAAATGAACTGCAACAATATTTCTATTTTCATTGAAACCGAATACTCACTAAATTTTGACTTCGTAATATGATGAAATGAAGCAAAATGGCTTACTATATTGTATACACCTCTTATATCGTGAAGTATTAGTTAGTTTTTTCAATTTTAATCATTGGTCATACGGAAACCGTCTCTTGCTGCATGTGTGTGTGTGTGTGTGCGCGTGCGGGCGGGCGGGCGGGCGGGCGTCGTCGTCGTCGTGCGTGTGTGCGTCGTGCGTGCGTCATAGGCGGTAGGCCGGTAGCTTATGTGAGGCATCGGGATAGTTGTGTTGTTTACTTCATAAATCATAAGGAGTCATGTAGTCGTACTAGAGAGGCTTGACGTCCTACTTAAGTGCTTGCTCTTTCGGCTTGTGTGTGAAGTAGTGTCTATCGCGCATCGTAACCTTATTGTCTCTTTTGCTATTTGTAACGGAGTACATTAATTTCAGCCAAGAGATATCAGCAGGGGTTAATAAATCTGGACAAGCAGTTGAAGCAGCAAAAGTTGGAATTCAGCAGATTGGTGCTCGTGCTTGTGAACAAACTATCTGTATGTCGTATCTCATTATTTATCTATTTATTTATTTTGTCCGCTTTGAGTGACCTTTTCCACCCTAATGCTTCATCCTGCTACTACTATTCAGCGATGATTGAGGAGAGAGCAAATCTTCCTACTCTCTCTTTGCAAACAGTCGTCTCTGGTGCTGCTAAGAAGACTTCTAGAGCTGTTGGACGTGCTACTAGGACCTTTCTAAACTTGATTTCTGGAGGAGAATCCAACTCGGAAGACATTGGCTGATCAAGCTTTGAGGTGGGACTCCAGACAAAGTTAAAAAGTATGTTATTAGTATTTAAACTGTATGTTTACTACTTCCTCCTTCAGATCCAAACTCCCCGTACATTCAAAATTTCCTCTCACAAAAAATTAGGACAGAGTTGTTTGAATTTGAGGGGAGGGACTAGTGAGTACTCCGTATATTACAATTTACAACTACATTACCCCAGTGCCTTCTTTCAAATTCTGGAGTAGAGCAATAGAGGGGTCAGATCTACACAGCCGTACTCATGTATTGTTTTTGTTATCAACGCCTGGAAACTGCTTTTAGATGACTCAGACTGAAAATTGAGTCGAAAATTGCATCCTGTAACAGCTCTTTACAACAAAACGTAACATGACCAGTTAAGTGAGTTTTTTTTTTTTCTTTTTTCATCATAATTCAAAATCAAAGGATGATGAGGCTTCGGCTCCATTAGAAATACAACAATAACAACAACAACAACAACAACAACAGAGCCTTAATCCCAAAATGATTTGGGGTCGGCTGACATGAATCATCCTTTAGAACCATGGATGATCGCACACCTCAAAATTCGAAAATACAGAAAAGGAAGAGTGAAAAACACAAGGGGGTGAAACATAATACAAAAGTCAAGGTAAACTGAACATCACCAACTACATTTTAAGAGAATTATATTTAATTGCGTATATATTTAATTGTGTTACTTTAGTAGGACATTAATAGATATAAAATTAGAAAACTGAACATCACCAAGTACATTTTAAGAGAATTATATAGAGTTAAGTTAGGCAGCACAATTGACAAGGTATACCTAATAGAAAACCAAAATGCGAAGTCAATTCGTAACCAAAATACTAGCTTAGGTACTGGGTTATATACTTATATTACATATTTCATAAAATTGTGACCGATCGTAATTTGTTGAACTTTGTTGAATAAAAACCAAAAGAAAAAACATGTAGCTAACATACTTCTGTTTTACTTTTGTACATACTTAATAGGAGTAACTTGCTATCGTTTTAGGTAAATGAAATCTCCTTGTTAGGATATGATGAGGCCCAATATGGGTATGAGACGCAGAGTCCTTACAAAGTCATAAAAAAGGCAAGACACATGATTATGCTATGTCTTGGAACCTTGAACTGGAGTATATAAGATTAGCTGTCTAGAATTAGGTTTGAGAATTGTATTGGGCGCCTTCTTTCTCCTTTTCTTTTTCGATTTATCTTCATGTTTTCTCAGCAGTGGTGGTTGCCTGGTTGGTGCTGGTGAAAGCATGAGCTCCTAATATTATCTAGTTTCACTTGAAATTCTTCCACAATGAGTACATTTCTACACTTTTCCTTTCAATATGTGTGAAGGCGTGCGGGTCGGGGATGCTTCCGTTAGGCTACTAGAATTTTATATTTGTTACAAGAGTTGAGAATAGCTAGTTTGTAACACAGTATGAGAACCGACAATCAAACGCTACTTAGCTTGTTACCATCAGTCAGTACACTCTTTTGGAGTTTTGATACAACGTTATTTAGAACTGAAGTCTTAAAATCAGAGTATTGAAAACAAAAATCTCAGCTTTGCTACTTCGATTTCACATCTATAGCTCGTCAATATCGATGCTATTCTAAATTTAAAACGATCTCTTTCATATATTTTCATCCATGAGCGTCATATTACCGAATCTTGGAATTACAAGTGTTAAAAATAGTACAATAATTACTCGCTATCTTTTTCTTTTTTCCAACTGAAACTGCATTATTGTCAACTATAACAAATCTAAACTCTTCTATGTAAGTATTCCTGAAGCTCAGTTCAGGCTCAAGAAGCCATTCTATAGATATGCATTAAGTATTCTATACAATCTGCAGTTCTATCGGCTGATTGTCCTTGATAACATTATCCGCCGAGCTCCACTTGGGATCTTTGGTTTCAGTAGGGTCTTCCTCAGCTTTTGTGATGCAATATTTGTAGATGATGTAGAGGATTGTCTGAACCATTCCAAGTAAAAATCCTAAAACGTTTGGTGCCTGTTCATTTAGAGTATAAGGCCCTATGCCACCAAAATTTATCACTAAATCGAATAGGCGCAAAGTAGCGTTGGAAAACATACTGCAATGTAGTAATCTTTGATGAAAAATCCATAGAAGAACCACATAGTGGCATTGAAGTTGAGAGCTAAAGTGAGGGAAATTGGCATGAATTCCACACTCCTGGTCTTAATTACCTGTCTCTGTAAAATAAGAAAACAAACATATAGGTGTTTTCCTTACTAATATAGTCATTGAAGCCATGGATTTCTTTTGGCTGCTTACCATGATGCTCAGTGGGGCTGCAAACACACAGATGTTGATAGCAGCATTTATCCAGCCTACAACATCAATTCTTTTAGGCCCTTTAGTGAGAAAACTTGTGAGCAGCAAAACCAGTCCGAAGCCTCCCAGGTTAAATAGAAGTAACAGCCTCAATGTCGACCTCTGCAGAAGTCCCCAACTTGAACACTTTAGTTCGTCTGAGAAATTTTTTAGCTAAATTCTAAAAGTCAAACATCCCTGATATTCTGAACCAACCCTGCTGTAAATTTGATTTTTCGGATATGTCAAATAGTCAATCAGAAGCATAGCAATTGCCTTTTGTTATTTATTTTCTGCATGTAGCTTTCGTTAAGAAGTTTCCATTTCCTATAGAGTTAAAGCTTACTATTGTTTGTTTATGGATTATTATGCAATAATACGAAACGGCTCACTAAACTGGCACGTGGTCCTTGTTCTGAAGTAGCAATCATTTAATGTTGGTCTTGATGCAATTTTTAATATGGGTGATCCGGGAGCAGCCACTTTGTGTCCTTAACAAAGGCCCCGTATATCTTAGCCCCCTTATTCCGCTATTTACAGGAGCGCCTAAAGCATTGTGTGAATGTTGTTTTAACTTTCATTAAGTTCATCAACACTTAGAATGTTCCCATAGCCATGTGCTTGACGCGGTGATATTTAACATGAAGATATTCAATAGGTCTGAATTGCTGTATTACAACTTAAATGAAAGGTCTAACATCAAAAATAGGATTGTTACTGAATCCTTTTAGGGGTTTTCATTTATCGAGGAACTAGAGAACTGTCTTGTAGGCTGCTGTAAGGAGTCTGTGTGACTCAGTTGCTGAGATGTGTAGTACCATATGAATTGTTACAACAACATCGGAGCCTTAATTTTTATTCACAAAATGATTTGGGGTTGGCTGAGATAGGAAAATGTACCTTTGTCTCTTTTGGCGAATATGCTACAAATATTGTGAGATAAATAAGCTCTATGAAGCACCCAAAGCTATTAATCGTGACGAGCAAAATTCCATTTGGCTTGAGGGAACCATAGTATAACAGCATCATCGCACTGAACAGTGCCACCGAATAGGGTATTGACGTGTATCCTTCCGATGATTTCTTCGTGTAAATCCTGTAGAAAGTTGGCCTGAGACATGGAAAGGAGATATCTCCAGTTAGTTTCTTAAGGTACTTAATGTTGAATCATAGACTGAAAATTGCTTACACTGGTGAAAGAAAGACCCCAACCGCGACAACATTTCCTGAGGTAAAAATAAGTAAAAGTATCATTAGTTTCAGATTCCGTCCAAGGTATTATGCTAAGTGATAAGGATTTTAAGAAAAAAGTTACGGAAGCAACTTAGAAGCTATACCCAAGATGCCGAAGATAGCTGCGAGAGTTTTAACAGTAAAGATGGCCATTTAGGGGTTTGAAGTTCTTTCTAGCTTATGCTTTTTTGCTTTGAGAGAACTTGTTTAGGGGTTTGAAGTTCTTTTTGCCTTATTATTTAGTAGCTTGGAAAGAACTTGAAGAATCCATCTCACGTCTACGACTTATATATACATGGGAAATCACTGGTAACTAGTAGTCAGTAATGCAGTTTGGCAAGGTAGGTAGGTAGGCCGGATTCAAGAAAAATATCAGTATCTTGTAGTGATATTTGCATCTCTGTAGTTAGCTAGCTAGCTAGCAGAGGAGTCACTGATGACTAGTAATTGCATGATATGGTGGAAGCAGCATTGTTTAAAATCAGTAGGCATCTTATCAGCTACTAGTTTGTAAAAAAGTGTGCATGTTTCCAAAAACCCTTCTATTACCATAACAGAAATGCAAAAGGGAGAATTAGTACTGCCCCACAAACTTCTACGAGACTTCTCATGTGAGACCAACCCATTGAACATATATGTAAATGAGGAATACGCAAGTATTTGGGCTCCTACAAGACTCACTGTTAAAGTGTTAATACATCCAACCGACCCCCCCCCCCCCCCCCCCCCCCATCTCGCAATTAGCGGGAGCCATTAAGATATTGGGGTAATGTTATTATTTTTGTAATCGCATGGTTTTGAAAAGTGATGTGTGTGTGTGTGATTATTGGTGATTCGTGTGTACTAGATCTGCTATATTCCAAGTTATGTATGGTATATTTTTTGTGAGTATCTTCTTCAGATTGCAGATTGCAAATTTCTTATAGTATGTATCAAGGTAATTGTTTAAAGTTGGTCCTTCCTCATTTGTAGGGCGTAATTTTGTTGCAGAGGTTGCTTGAATTTGAATAAATGCAGTTTGAATCTGTGAAATTAGAAGTTTTAGAGTGTGTTATGATGCATTGCATTTTACTCGGTATGTTTTACATCTTAGACCAGAGGAGTTTATCTATGGCTTTTGTTTGATAATGCAGGGGGAAAACGGAAGCGAAGGAAGCAAGAACGACGTGCCGTACTAAAGGGGGAAAGCATGTTTTTTATAACACGGCATTCACGAGACACTAATGAATAGCTCGTGATCGGACTAAGTTGGAGCTAATCCACCATATATTAGTTGATCAAGCTTAGTAAGTTTCTTAATGACTCTTGAGAGTCTCAGTACATAAACTTTTGTGGTTAGAGATGAGTCCTCTACTAAAATATGGCATGAGAATATCTGATAAATGTGTGTTTTCTTACTACGTTCATGTTCTTATGCTGTTATGTCAAGGGTATATTTGTAAAGTCCGTTTTCACATTAAATAGTTGTGTTTTAACGCCAAATCCTTTCCTAGAACTAGAAAGTTTGAACCACTAGTCAGTTTTATAGGTGGTTTGATTGTGTAATTTCTTTCTTATTGATAGAATGATAGAGGTAATACGAGGAGTCGGACTAATTAATGTATTCTCTCTGTTTACCTATTTCATTCTAGAAGTATTAGTTATCACCCAATAAGTTAACAGTTGGTTTTTCTTAAGATGGTCATATCCGTCTTTTAAGTGTAAAACGAGTCAAATAATACCCTATATAGATAGATGAGACACAAGTTTATCATTTCCTAGACATTTTGGTTTTTGTCCCGTTTAATTGTTTAAGAACGATATAATTGTGTAAGATAAAATTTGATATAAATATTAACCGCATACTTTTGTCATCTCTTCGAAGTCGCAAGTAAAGTTAAAACGAATGACGGAAAGGAGGGAGCATATGCTAAAGGGGTTCCTATCAAATCAGTAATGTGTCGAAAGAGGCCACGCTTGGCAGGTCTTTTCCCAAAACCAAAAGTTTGTGATTTCTAGTCACTTACTTGGTTTTGAGCAAACAGTCACAGTGTAAGGTAAACGTCTCAAATTTTACGGGGTAACCAATTATGATAAAATCCTTAATCACCCTCTTTCCGTCATCATTATTTCTAACCTAAAGTTTGTGATTTCTAATCACCACCACACTGTTGTCTGCTATTTAAATCCACTTCGTTTCTTCTTCTTTTTAATTCCTTTCATATTCTTATGATGGTTCGGATATTATTTTAAAGAGAGAGAGATTGAAGAAAAAAATTAATGAAGAAGAATTAATGTACAGGAAGATGTAAATGAAGGAGGAGTTGGCAGAGGGGTATTATTGTCCAAAAAAATAAATGTTGGAGGGAAATATTCAAAAGCGTTGGAATATTCCTCTATTATTCGCCTGAGTTCACTTTTGGTACCAAAATCAAACGTTTGGTTGTTTAAAGGTAGTAATTTAAAAAAAAAAAAA
>VHZZ01000013.1:130734-143068 GCA_009801015.1 Silene noctiflora
TTGGACTTTAAATGTTTTAAAAATCTCGCTTTTCCGCATCTTAGTTACTCTTTTATGTTGATTATTCGTGTCTTGTAAATAGCGGGGTGTCACAAACGAAATAAGACTAGGAAAGATATGACAACAGTCCCAGCGCTTGTCTATACGCGTTTTCCAGATAATTAACCGACTTTTACTTGTTGTCCAAGTAAGTATTAAACTTGGCGCCCAAGTAATGTACTGAAACCATAGCTGAGTCTGGCGTCTGACTGAACAGTCTTGGAGTCTGTTCATTTTGTTCATTTCGTTGCTGAGCTGCATCATTCTCGCATCAGTTTCTGAATGGTTAACTCTTCGGAGATAAACCTCTTCAACCATTGCTTCTGAATGGTTGACTCCTTAACGGCTGGCACTGCCTAAAAAACACTTACCCAAATTTGAACCTCTACAGCTAGCACTGAGCATTATGATACTATGGCCCAAACAAATTTACACCATCATGGATTGTTCTCATTGAGAACGGTTCTATACCATCATTACTACACCATCATTTCTACATCATTGTTCATCATCCCATTTGGAAATACTATCTACGTCGTCATCTTTCATAGTCCCGTTGGGAACAAAATCGTCGTTCATCATTGCTATTGGGAACCGCCAACATCTTTCACCTCCGCCTTCTTTATTTTCAGCAGGTTTTCATATCATTTTTGCCTCTGCCTTCTTTCTTTTCAGCGGGTATTTATTTCATTTTTGCTTCTGCCTTCTTTCTTTTCAGCGGGCTAATTCATTTTTCGGTTCCCGACACAAATTCTCATCTATTTAGCAAATGGACCTGACATTATGCACGGGTGACCAAGCCTCTTTGCCAACATTATCAGACAAAACTCATTACGAGACTTGACAACTACTCATCGTTATTCTACATCTTCATCCTAACCTAAACCGAGTACTAAGTGTAACACCCCAATTACCCAAGGCACCTTACCAAGGGTTACCTCAAGATATGGAAGTGCTACCATCTCGGTTACCCGAGGTAGTGTACATCACAGAAATCATAATGAAACATATTTAAAGTTCAACTTATTAAGATTACAAGTCTCCAAAAGAAAAGAATACAAATCCAAACCAAAACTGTGAAATAAAGTATAACCAACAAAACGGAAGCTAAACTACAAAATTACTGGTGATGACTTGGTCATTCCAATCCCCGCAGCAACATCAACAATAATAAGCACCATCACCTGCTAAACCAACTGCTCACCATCCCCGAATGGATCACCACAGTTTTGAAAACATAAACGAGGTCAGTCAACTATACAACAATATGAAATAACAACATAAACATAAGCATCCAATGTAACCACAACCACCACCTCCAAACTCCATATTAACTAGTACCCGACTACACACCACCATCGCAACCGGTAATCCACGCTGCCAGTGGGGACTGTAGCCTTACCACCAAAATCCCCGCTCAACGCATGACCAAACCCATGTCCATTAATGTGCACATTCCCCTTGCGTCGAGAAACACAAGAGGCGAACAATGAGGGTGAGACCATCTCTCGCAATGGCTCACAATACCAACTCCAAACTCCAACAACAATATCCATATCATAAACATAGTATAAACATATCATAAAGCAGTAGCAAAGATCGTTACATTGTAATACATATCATTCTACATTCACCTGAGTAGGGAAACCCTACCTTTTTCGCAATCCATCATACCGCAACCAACCATACGAACGCACAACGAATAAGACATCGTCACCTACAACACGATAATCAACAATCAACAATACATAGGATGACCAACAATATAAACCCCCAAAACCCCCAAATTAGGGTTTGCCAAAACCCCTAATGACAACCATAAACCAACTAAGAAGAAAGCTAGAGACTTACCGACGAAATCAACACGGAAAAAGAGATGCAAAAACTCACGATCGATTAACCTTAGCCTTGGAGATGATTAGGATGATTAGATAAGTTGTGTACGTAGTTTGAGTTTTAAGAAAAACTTGGAAACTGATTTAGAAATTCTTAACACGGCCTTTTATACTCCTTTAACTATCTTAATCAAAACCGCGGAAAAACCCGTAACAAACCGAATACTCGGTCGAGTACTTGCCACTCGACCGAGTTCACAACGAACAGAACACTGACAGACTACTCATAACAGTTACTCGGTCGAGTACCCCCTAATCGGCCGAGTAGCCTAAGGTCACCAATCTTAACACGACCTTTTATAGTCCTATAATTATCTTAATCAAAACCGCGAAAAAACCCGTAAAGGTCGAGTACGAGCCACTCAATCGAGTAAGACACACTCGGCCGAGTTCACAACGAACAGAACACTGATAGATTACTCATAACACCTACTTGGTCGAGTACCCCCTACTCGGTCGAGTAGCCTAAGATCACAATCTGATGTATTACAATCTTCCCTCCTTAAGAACGAACTTCGTCTCCGAAGTTCAAACTCATACCTGCATAACATGTACACCTACCACCCTACTATCCAACACCACTCTACTCTCATCTTCCATCCTCGACACTAACTCACTCAACCAAGCCTACTTAAGCAACGCAGCTCACAATATAGCATCAACCATAAAATCGCCTTATCTAACTCCACCATTACAATTCCTCAAGCGAGAACGTCTTCCAAAATGAAATGTTACACTAAGACTGACTCAACAAAGGTGGCTTTATTTGAACTTTGGTTAAGACCCGTAAGAAAACGACAAGATACAACTTGGACGATGGGTGCATTGAATCCCTTATTCTAAAGGACTGCCTACATATTCGCGTGGAGCGAAATCAAATCTGATGTAGTTCGATGAAGGTGCATAACGTAGTCTTTTTCGTTTGTGCATATACACTCAAAGGTTTCACCTAAGACATCATACTGTATCCCATTCTAGTCGGTAAGGTACCGTCAAATCCCGTGTCTAGGGCTGGTGTAGGAGGCTGTGATTATTTGGGATGTGGAGCTTGGTAATAAAAGGCTTGAATAGTGGATTGTCATTCTGAAGGTTCATTTTCTAGTGCTTAGGCCAATGGGTTATGGCTTACATCGTGGTTGGAAATGGTGTCTCGGATTTGACAAAACCCGAGTTCAAATGGGCTGATAAAACAATGTGAGTTCAAATTTCCATGCATGGACCCTAAAGGTTGGGTGTAACAATACAGGTGGGATGATTCTCAAAGTTACCGACTATTCCTCTGTAACCGTCTCGAGAAGGACTTTAGGGTAGAAATGTTACTACATTATGGTTTTGGGCTTCGCCCTTTGAACTTCAACTATCGGCTTCATATGTCTTATGCCTTCTGTAACTTCGACATCCAACCATAAGCATTTTGCAATTTCGTCATCTTTTTTTTTCCTTTTTCTTTTTTTTTTTTCTTTTTTTCGTCTTTTTCTCTTCTTTTTTTGTCTTTTTTCTTCTTTTTTTCATTTTTTGTTCGAAACAACGCTTTCGGTTGCAATTGGATTCTCCTTGAAACATTTGGGCTTCGCCAAACAGATCGGGTAATACTAGCATTCTTTGTCAAGCTAGGCCTGTTGCATTTCTTTCAGAGATGAGACAGTTTTGCGGGCAAACATCTAGGCTTGTCGCAGGCTTATCTTAAGCACTGGTTTCAATAGAGGTTTTATACCGCCAGACATGGAATAAGTAAAGGAAACAGTCACCGGATCCTAAGGTACCTTACCATCTACAACGAGATACATTTTTAACTAGGAGCACCCTTCGAGTGCGTCGTGCATTTTAGATTGATGAACAAAAGTGGAATAGATTTGGAAACGAACATGTAATACTTTTATTTGAAAAGATAAATGTTTAACAGACTCGATGACATGAGCGACCTCTAGGATACATCCTAGATCGTAGAGCTAAGTCTCGATTGGAAGAAAGGAAAGTCTTAGACTTGACTTAGACTAAAACTAGAAAACAAACTCTGACTCATAATCGTCAAATATGGCTCAAACATTTCTCTCTTAGGGACAAAAGAGCTTTCTATCTGTAATGCCCAAATTGTTTAGGTCAAACATTGCTTTTAATTCTAAATTTAACATCCTCTTCGCGGCTTTGAACCACCACTAATGCAAAGCCTTGGTTGTTCTACTTACGAGAGTTGCATCCCAACCACATATGTGTAGTATATACTTCACCATTAGGTCTTCTGAAGAACCAACCTTGTAAGCAGATGACTGTTCATCCATTCCGTGGATAATTATGGGTTCGGAGGGATTCCTAATGAAATCCAAATAGCGGGAGGCCAGCCTCTTTCTGTTTTCTTCTCTGTCTTGTTGGAGCTTTAGATACCAATTTTGGAATCTCCCTTCTTTCATTAGCTTATTCATCCCATAAGCATCCTTTCTTAGCTTCAATATTTCATCTTGAGTTCGTGGAACAATCGAAACTTTGGTGAGATAGATATCATCTTCATCGCTATCCCAAATACCATTGATTTCATTCTTGCTTCGGAGAACGTATGGTGTGCAGTCGATACCGAAATCACCAAATTGAACTTCGTTCTTTAAGTCTAGAAAGTATTTCGAGCAATTGATGAATTCCTTCCCCACATAGAAACCTTTGAGGCGACATATGGGTCGGATCAAAAGGGTCATATCATTTTTGTCTTCGACAAATATTGTATTAGCGTGATCACCAAATGGGTTGGTCACATGGTTTGGCTTAACTGTCGGGATCAGAAGCGTTCCGTTCTCGATCATATCTTATATTTCATGTTTGAGACGGAAGCAATTTTCCGTGTCATGTCCCTTGCCTCGATGATAAGTACAATACGCATTCGGCTTGTACCATTTGTTCCGTTGTTCCAATGGTGGTTCAGGAGTTGGCCTAGTGGGGTTCAATTTCCCCTGGGCCATGAGTCTTTCTAAGGCATATGTATAGGTACATCCTATGTCCGTGAACACTCTTGGGCTATAGTGTTGTGGGCCTTGTGGCCTTTTGGAAGTTCCTCCCGAAAAGCTAATGGTTTGCACATGATTGTCACCAACATGTGCCTTTGATTTAGAGGAAGAGGCTCCAGGGTACCCCTTTGGTTTAGTGGCTTCCACAGCACAGAGGTCATCTTCGATTTTCCTCCCGATGCAGGTCAGATCTCTGAATGTACTAAAGTTTTGGTACTTCAGTTTATTGCGGTAGGCAGGTTGGAGTTATTTCACAAACTTATCCACCATATCGACTTCGTCAGGCTTTTTGGATCAACTTCACACTTTCAGCACGCCAACGGGCCAAGAAATCAGTGAAACCTTCTTTCTCCTTTTGGGTCATGACTTCAAGAGTCCTCATAGTTGTTTGGATCTCCGCATTGTCAGCATAATTCTTACAAAATTCGGTGGTCAGATCTTTGAAGGTAGGACAGTTCTTGAGATCTAAGTTATAGAACCATGCCCTTGGATGTTCCTCCAAAGATTGGGCAAAGATAGCAGTTAGCATACTCGCAGGCACACTTTTAAGAGGAAGGTGTTCTTTGTAAGACCTTATATGCTGTAGAGGGTTTTCGGTTCCCTTGAATTTAGGGATATCCATAAGCACAAAGTTCTTAGGGAGTTCATCTTTGACCGGAGCATAGGCCCTTGAATTTTAATAGTGGATGCTCTCCATCTGAGAGAGCTTCAGCTGGTCTTCCACGAGCTTGAACCGTCATTCAAACTTAGACATTTCTGGTGAGGTGGTTGCAGGAACTTCCCCACCAATCTTGGCTTCGATTGAAGTTAAACGAGCCATGAATTTCTCCAAGGTTTCACTCATCTTATTTACAAGAGCTTCAGTAGTCATCTTTCTAGTCTTGGCCGACCTTTCTACTAAGAAGCCCCGAACTAATCGATATCTGAATCAAAACCCCTACACAAATAAGGAATCAACTCTTGAACATGACCTTTGACTCAAAGACGAACTTAGACACCGTAAATGAGCTAAGTGGCTCATTTGTAAGGGGTCTCACGCGTGGGAGAGAAGTCTTAAACCTCACTAGGACTACGACTTGACTCAACTAACTTCTTGACTTGGACTCGACAACAACTTAGTGCGACTAACCCGTGATTGAACCAACATGGCTCATGGATTCAACGTGACGTCTATAGTATCCTAATAGAGACGTTTCGTGGTTTGACTTTGACCAAAAGGTCGACAAACTTGACTTTGACCCAAGAGGTGGCTTGGGTGACCCACTAGGGTCATGTTCTAGCTAGACATATGGTTCACTTGAACCTAAGACACGACTATACTTGACTCGAAACATATTCTATGCTCGGGTATAATTTGGTGAAAATCATTTCGAGATTGATTAAAAATGGATGATTGAAAAACGAGATTTTAAATGGGCAACATGCCGGTTATAAAAGGCTTATTTTGGTAAAAAATCTACATCTATTTCGTTAGCATTCCGAGTTAAAACATGCTTAATTTGAAGACGTTTTTTTTTCGGAAAAACGGTTTAAGAAAACGATTGATATTTTCGAAAAAAGACATGGAGGACGATCACATAGCCCATAAGCATTCACATATTAATCGTGCATGAGCCTAGACTCTTTTAAGTCTCGGTCGGTCTTCTAATTGGGTCTATGCCAATGATCCACCTTGTCAAAGATAGTTAAGCCTTCCATAAGCAGAAGTGTGCAATATGGTAAGAACTAGTACTAGAAGACCTCGGCGGTACCATCTTGATACTTAAATAGAGCATAGTAGACATCACCTCCTAACCATTGAAATCGATCCAATGGGTGAGGTGGTCCTCCTAAAGTCTCAAAATGGGTAATGCATGTATGCAAAAACTATTATAGTGTTATCCTATTAGCCATCATTTTCCTTTTCGAGTTACACATCCTAAGCAGAGTCGCCAAAATGTGGATGTGGGAAATCGGTAATCCACGGGGTTTTGAAAAACGCTTAAAGTCGCCACCAAATTTAAGGAAATTTGGAAACCATTTTGAAAGAGATTTGAGTTCGGTGTTCAAGTACGTGATGGGAAGTTTGTTTAAAAAACACCCACCCCCGCCCGTTACAATAACGACCTCTACTAAGGACTATGATGGCTAATTGGATAGGACTACAATCGTTTGTATGAAAGTGCAAACATCATTTTAACCCTAACATGTGAGCTTGGTATCTAATCGTTTAATGCAATTTAAACTACTTTGGCCAAGTTGTTTTAGCATGCGAGATTAATTTGATCTATACTAAACAAGCATTCACAACAGGGCTTAGAGGGGAAGGGAAGCAATTGAAGCACTACCTATTACAACCCAAACGATTCTCGTCGACTCGATTTGCAAACAATTGAATTAAAGATACAACTCGATCTAATTAAAATTGCAAAAGGGACACGACATGACACATGTGACCATTCTAGTCCTCGAAAAACTTGCCAAAGGTGAGGTCACGGCTCACATGGACTTCTTCCTTGACTACATCTTCGATTGTTGCACATTCGCTTTGATTTAATTAGTTAAATACTTCAATGTAACTAACTAAAACAAAGGTTTTGAAAATCATTTGACTCAAAATAAATAAAGGACACTTGACCCTTACTTAAATTATACATTACATGACTTGAATAAATAAATTATAATGATTAAGTACAACGATTAAATTACAATAACAATTGAAATAAAACCGTAATAATTAAACAAAAAAATAATAAAAACAAAAGCCAAAATAGCACGAATTCTGAGGCACCTCACGGCCAAACATAGGCCAAAAATTGAATATTCTAGTCATCGAGTGAAATAAAACGAATGTTAAGCATGCGCATTTTATCTAGCGAGAAATCGTTATAAGAAATGATGAATTCATTAAATTCTTTATAGAAATTCACTTAATCCCTACGTGAAAGTTCATGTATAACCTATGAATGTCTAATTCATTTAACATGCATTCGACATATTAAATTAGGCCAAGTTATGATTAAACAAACAACAAACAAGATAAACAAACATATGCATATCACAACTGAATAAAATTAACCAAACATGCCAACTGAAACAAATATTTCATATTCGAATTAAAATATGTTAATTAAAATTAAACATTCATCATTAAACAACAAAAACATGTTTCATCTTTTTAAACCGAACTTATTCATAAATTAAGTCATAAAAACAAACATGTGAAGACCGTCTTAATTTAATCATACTCATGAATAAATAAAAGACAAATATACTAAACGTACTAAACATGTAATAAGCAATTAATAATAATACTAAAAAGCACATAAACCATCCACAGTATTGTAAACATTACGAATGAGACGGAAATTAAAGAATGATAAAAAAACAAAATAAAATTAAAGGCCAAAAGGCCGTGCATACACAAAAACAAGGGAGAAAGGAGTCGGGAATATGTGCACCCTCAACTTACATGTAAACTTGGACACTATTCGGATCCCGTATGTAAACAATGCTAGAAGGCGCGTCTTCGACCAGCTTAAACAAAACAATTTGAAAAACACGAAATAAAACCAAAGTTTTAAAACACGTTTTTTAGCACTTCGTGCAACGATTTCAATCAACGATTGTGACTTCGTTTCTCAACAGTTTTTAGTTTTAAAAGATGTTCTGCAATTTTGGGACTCCAAATTTCAAAAATATTGCAAAAAATATTAGAAAAAATGATTTGAAAACGATGAAAAATGAGCAAGAACAGTAGCTGTCCAAAACTCAAAAAAACACGAAAAAGAGAGCGAGTTAATGCTCTAATGTTCGTCTAATCTCTTGTATGGACTTCGAACTTGATTCCTGGGTTTGAGAGGAGATTAGGAATGATATTTTACGTAAATATTGAGAGGCACAAGGGTAGGGTTTCGTTCTTCTTCTTCGTCCTCTTCACTTTCGAAGTGAGACAGATTTATATATGAAAGGAAGGGTTTGAGATGCTCTAGGGTTCGGTTATAGAGTTTGGAGAGACAAAATATCTTGCTTATGGAAGGAGGAAGTGAATGGGGACGAAATATTTCATAAGGAAGGAATTTGAGACGGTTTTGGAAGGAATAAAAAGGAGATATTATTTCGGTTTTGTGAGGGATTTTTTGAGCTGTTTAAGATAGAAAAATATTTTACTATACTTGGGGATTAAGATAGAGAAAAGAGGGAAGAGGAATTGTTTGTAAGAGGTCTCGAAAAAGGAACGGGAAGCCCCTGTTTTGGAGCGTCCAAAACAGGTTACGGGGACAGGGTTTAGGCTTGGTTTTTTTGGCTTGGGTTTGGTGTGGTTTAAGGCTATTATAGGAGCTTGGGTTGTGGTATAGGTGATTTGAGTGAGGTGGTCTAGGTGGTATTCGAAAGAGGAGGTGTTTGGTGCGTCGTGTTTGGAGAGAGGGAAGTGGTGTTGGCATAGGGTTTTGAACCTTGGATTAACGGGGGGAATTGGACCAAAAAACTCCTCGAAAATTGGGCCGAAAACTTGTTTAAAACGAGCTCAAAACCGCTCAAAAAAACGAGCTCGAAAATCGCTTTAAAACTCAATTTTTCAAATTAAATAAAAGCGATAAATCGTATTTCTTCACACAAATCAAATTTTACAAATAAACTTAAAAAAACTTTAAAATAATTTATTTTTCAAATAAATTATAAAAGTTTTAAATTTTAAAAAAACGTAAACTAATGAAATAAATTTCAATTAACGAATAATTTAAATAATTTAAATTTCAATTAATTTATAAATAACTTATTTTTCAAATAAATTATAAAGGCTTTTGGAGAAAACGTAAACTAATTAAATAAATTTCAATTATTTCAAAATAACAATAAATAATTTAGATTTCATTTAAATTATGCAACCGTCAAATAAAATCCGTCTCGTATCACAAAACGGAATCCATTAACGAATAGTATAAGTAAACATGTGTCCTATCATCATCGGGTGTTGGATGGGATTTCTGTAAATTCCAATATTCACGGATACGGGTATCTACAAGGTGTCTGAGTCCGATAGAGCAAGTTCATGCTTTCCAGTCTTTCAAGCACGGTATTCCTTATTCTAATTTCTTCACCGAGAGGGGTCAGAATGTGCTCAATCCTACCCCATCGCAGAACAATGCCTATGTCATTCCCCAAAATCGCAGAAATTAGCCACAAAAAAATTTTATTAGGCAGAACCAAGGAGGCCAGTAGTTCAATAATCAGCATCAACGATTTCCACAACAGATGCAACCTCCTCAACAAGCTCTGATTAACGATATGTCAGAAATTAAGGCCATGTTACAATAACAGATGACGGATTCAAAGAAGCAGGAGGCTTTAATCACTCAATTATTGGCTCACAACAAGATTTTGGATAATCAAATTGCCCAATTATCAAGCCAAAACCCTTCAAGGCAACTCGTTAACCTTCTTCCTCAAGGTAAACAAGCTCATGAGCAAGTTAATGCAATTCTATTTGGGAGCTTAACTTCTTATAAACGACCGATGATGCCTACTAATAACGATGAGATACCCTACATGCATCCTAAAGGATTGGGTAATTTGGAGTCAAGAGATGACGAGAAAGAAGCAAGTACAACTGAAACACGAGGCGAGAAAAAAAGGCGAAAAAACTAAAATTATAGTGGATACTTGATCAAGTGTTGATGGACTCGATCGAGTACCCAAGTTTGATGTTGTGGTTTCTGGTGAAAACAGGTTCCTCAATCGAGTGGACCCTAAACTCGATCGAGGAACCCCTGTGACTGATGACGGTGTTTCCAAAATTCCGAATAAAGCAAAGGAAGTTGAACCCATTACAATTGCATTACCTTTTCCACACCGACAACTAAAATCCAAGCTGGATCAACAGTTCGGTTGGTTCATGGAGGTAGTAAAGAATTTACAAGTGAGTGTACCGTTTACTGAATTGATCAATCAAATGTCGGCTTATGCAAAGTTCTTGAAAAAAATATTGACAAGGAAGAGGTCTTTTGATGAAGTAGAGATGGTTGCATTTACTAAAAAACGTAGTGCTATGTTACAAAGTCGATCACCTCCTAATCTTAAGGATCCAGGGAGTTTTTCTATTCCTTGTAATATTCGTAGCTTAGCCGTAGATAATGCCATTTGTGTATTATTAGGGGCCAGTGTTAGTGTTATGCAATATAAAGTATGAAAGAGTATTAACATGAATAAACTAAAATGTACCAATATGACCCTACAGATGGCTGACAGGTCTATTAAGTGCCCTATAGATGTCTTAGAAGATGTGCCAGTCCGAGTCAGAAAATTTTGTATCTCGGTTGATTTTGTAGTAATAGATATGGCTGAAGACTCTCGAGTTCTTATTATTCTAGGACACCCATTCTTACACACAGAAAAGGCGGTGATAGATGTTAAGATTGAGATTCTTACACTAACGATTGGGGATGATATAATCACTTTTTATCTTGATAATTCTTCAAAACATCTCATGTTAAAAGCGGCCTGTAATATGATTAATGTTGTTGATCTTACTATTGATGACTGTCTTGCTCCATGTTTTGACAGGACTTCGTCTGACGATCCTGCTATTGCGTCAATACCATGGAATGAGGAAGTTGATGAGAGAGAACAGTTGATCTATGAAGAAGAACCTCATCCTGAGACGGTTTACAACCTTGGTGAAAGTGACGATTGGAAAGCTGGCTGGATGATTTGGAGGCTGGAATATTTAGAGAAGAACCAGTCAATATGGATATTGAGATGGTACATGGAGACTTGACTACTCCAAGTATGGGTGAGTTAGTGTATTCTTTTCCCATGGATATCGAGTTGGAAGGTAGTGAACAAACATGTCTACCTTTTATTTTGAATTTCAAGTTTAATGAGCCTAGACAATGTCTTATATTGATTTTATATACTTCTATTACATATTGGTGCTACTTATGAGTTATGCCTTTGTGTAGCACATGCGCAGAGTTTTGATCTACTTTTGTGTACTGATTTACTAAGAAGGAATAGTGAGACCGAGTTGAAATGGTACATGGAGACTTATGCCTTTGTGTAGAACATTATCAACACGTCCGTCCTATGGACACTCGATCAAGTATTGCCACACTCGATCGAGTCGTCCGATTTTTGGTCTGGGTTGGTGTTGATAATGATGGAGATGCGCAGTAGTTGGTCGCTATTTCCCCCACTTTACAGCCAGTTTGGGGGAGTTTCTATACATGCAGCTGGCAATCTCTATCCTTGTATTTTCTTTTACTAGTTGTTGTACGGCGCGCGTAGCGCGCCGTAACCCCAAGATAGTGACTCGCCTATTAGAATTAGTATAACTTCATGCATGTCGTATTGTTGTTTTACCGTCAAGGTTGGTTATTATCTTCGCTGCTTTAGTGACCTAAATCGACATCGCTAATCATGATTGTT
>VHZZ01000013.1:147432-161069 GCA_009801015.1 Silene noctiflora
CTATTTCAAACAATGAAACACGAAGCATCATGACATACACATACCAAGCTTCCGGTTAAGTTGTTGTATTAAATTTCTACAATCAAAGTCAGACGGCGGGCTTTATATCAAATCATATATCAATATTCATGTTCACTCATTCCTCCCTTCCTTCATTGTGTGATGTATTGAATACCAGTATTATAGAAAATTATTGTAGTACGGAGTTGAGTTTACATTTTTAAATTACAACGTTAAAAAAAGTTTTTAACTAAATGATAAAAAATACAAAAAATACTGTGTTACGTCTGTATTTTTCGACTTAATTCCAGCTTTTATTTAGCTTACATCAGCTCGTTTCATCCCACATTGGTTCTACTAGCTCATTTCAGCTCACATCAATTCAAACAACTCATTTCAGCTCTTTTCAATTCAAATAACTCACTTGAGCTCACTTTAACATCACTCAATTCAATTCAGGTCACTCTTCCTTTTAGAAAAAAAAAAAATAACCAATTTTTTTAAGTCTTTCATAATAATAAATAGAATATTTTCTTAATATTGACATTCTTTAACTAAATAATTTTAAACCGTTCCTGATAAAACTGCTTAAAATAATTTGAAAATTAAAGTTCCTGATAAAACTGTTTAAAACTAAATGTTAAATTTTATAGACATAGACATCAAATATATAAAGTAAATATTATGATCATAATTTAAGTTGATTTAGGACTCATAATCGTTAAATAGAAACATCATGTAACCCGAAATGCAAATGTAACAAACTCGTTTCAAAATGACTTGAACACCACCCACAAATTATAGCATAAAATTGGTTTATAATATAAGACAACCTTTTTATTTGATTGACATCTATTTATCACTTCATAAACTAATGTTTTTATATACGAGTATCAAATTACCATTTATTATATTACGAGACAATTTTATACAATAATTACCAAACCAGCTAATCTTCCTTCAGACAATACTATCTTTTTAAAAAATTTAATCGTAAAATGGAAACAAATACTACCATTTAATAATAATAACCAATACTATCTTTTTAAAAAATTTAATCGTAAAATGGAAACAAATACTACCATTTAATAATAATAACCTGGCCAATTGCTACTTACTTAGATATCTATCTTATCATATGGTACCTATCAAAACCCGTCTTACCATACACGAATATTATCGTCTTAAAGAATAATGTATTATGTGTATGTGTTATCAAACACTTTACATACACTTTATCCATTGTAGGATTTGTAAGGCGCATTTATTACTTGCAAAACAAAAGGCAATTTATTATTTTCTTAAAAGGATAACTAAATCATGCATAATCTTCTGTTGAAATTGGATATTGATAGACACCATTTCCCATATATAGCTTCTTTGTGAACTCTAAAATTGCTGCGACATCTAATTCCCCTATTTTTACGTGAAACTCAGCTTGTGTTAGATACACATATTTATGTGACATAAACATTATTTTGTGTATAGTCTTTATAAATATACTCTCGTATATCACAACTTATTATTAAGATTTTCTACTACACTTCTTTTAAGTATTGTGTATATTTGAGTTGTTTTCAGCAACCAATCCAGCAACCTCCCATTAAAACTTTCACATAACTCAGTAAAACCAATATGTCTTGCTTAAAGGCATCTTAACTTAAGACATATCATAACCTTCTTTCAACTATTTTATTTTGTTGTGAGACTCATTTTAAGTTAAGACGGTCTTAAACAAAAATGAGTGCAATACAACAACCAAAGAGAGGAGTTATTCAATACTAATTAAGGTCAACCCACAACTTCAAACAATTCAATTTTCAAGAATCACACATATAGAGTATCAAAGAGCACTTAAATCAAACATCATAAATCTCAATTTCTACAATATTACTACTAAAACCCCAAAAAGAATTCAAATTTTTCCTGAGAATAGCCTAATTAACCGAAAATAAAATAAACCTAAATGAAAAATAGAGTAATCATACCAAAAGAAGGGATATCCAGATGCCCTTAGCTATCAAATAGCTATAAAATCCATAAAAAGTCAGCTGGTACTCCGGCTCAGATTGCAAGTCACTATACGAATTTCCGCGGAAAATGAAGATGAAATAGTAGTTTTTCAAGGGGAAAAAGGTGATGAAATTTACAGACCAAAATCGAATGTAAACTAATAGAGATCAGAGGAATACCTGACTATGTTTCTCTCTTTTAATCTTCTACACAACTTCGTAAGCACCTGAACAAAGAATACAATTAATATGTTGCTCAGCGCCGTCCATCAATCAAAAAGAAAGAACATTGCCTAATAATTTTTCACTTTAACTAAGAGAAACAATAGAAGAAAAGGCATGAAATTGGAGAAGTCTTCCTGAGTTCCTGTACAAAATTTAAATGTATGAAATTACCCTAAACCCCAAAAGTAAACAACAAACCCATAAATAAAATAAATAGAAAAGATAGATGAAAAAAAATAACCTTTTCAATTCGATTCGATCTAGGTTTAGAGTAAAAGGCGAGTTGTGTAAAGAATACAATCAATTGACCTGGCGCCTTCTTTGAACCTTTGGATATCGTGGGTAATGGAGATGAATTGCCCGGCTTAGACGAAGAGGAGAGAGTTCCTGAAGAAGGAGAGGGAGGATGAGACTTTCTGTAGTAAAGAGTATAGATATAGTGTAAGTTTGAGAGTGGGAATCGGTTTGACAGTGAGAATAATTAAGGGAATAAGGTGTGTACAATGGATATGGAAATAAAAAGGACGAAGGAAGGAGCAGATGGAGATGAGGGGTTAGAGGTAAGAGGCGGGAAGTTTTAGAGTGAGAATAACTGAGGAGAGAGGTAAGGTGTATATGAAGAGACAAAACGCAGAGTTTTAACAGGAAAATGAGTAAAGTGATGTGTCGGTTACTGTTCATTATGAATAGTAACTTGGCTTGCTCACATTTTACTAAGGGGGATAGATAGATATATTTGTACTATCTTTATTTAGTTCATCATTTCTCCTTTTCTTTTGTTAGACGTGCCCTTTAGGTTATTGGTGTTATGTTATATTGTGATCTATGTGTTGTTAGAGTCACAATGAGGACACTGTGATATTTAGGTTTGGGGGAGGCTATTTATTTATGTTGTGTGTTACAATTTAAAAAAAAATAATGAAAATAAAAAATTTTATAAAACCCAAAAATATGTTGTTTCTTTTAATAGTTTAGTCTTGGTGAATTGTATAACAATGATGATAATTTGCATTATTTTTGCATTTGAATCCCAACATCGTTATCCATGTTACTCCCTTGAATAACGATAATTTGTTAATCTTTCCTCAGTTATCAATCATTCAAGTTCTAGTTTATATAATTATTTCTTTTGTTCATCTTTTCATGCCTTTATTCATGTCTTTCATTTATATTGTTGTTAATCTCGTTAGTATGAGTAGCTAATCTTCCTATCTAAGGTGAAAGGAGATTTAGGTTGATTAGAAGGAGATTAATTGTTTAATTGTTAGCAATATCTTATGAATAATCGTCTGATTGCTGTACTTCTTCTAATTAATCAATTTAGGCCAAAGTTGCTAATTAGTGTAGCGAATTAGGATTTTCTCCGACAGGGTTAAGACTAATATAGGCTGCGTTAATCAGATAGAAATAGTTTAGTTATAGCGATTGCATATTATACTAAATCTAAAAGGCATAATTTAATCGACCGATTTTGTGACCTTAGATAATTCGATTGACCTTACAATTGGCTAATTTATATCCCCGGATAATTGACCTCATGAACCCAATCCCTAGACCTTTTAATCATTCTTGAGTACACCTTTATTTTACATCGCAATTAACTTGTAGAAATCAAACAAATCAAAACCTTCAAGAAAACGGTTACTTTAAGAAACTTTAAATATAAACAAACTAGATAATTACCGCCTTTCTCTGGATTCGATACATGTCTTACCGCTAGCTATTTGTTAGTAGTATTGTAGGTTTACTTTGATTGAGGTGATACGACTTTAGCCTTATAAACCCCCATTATTATTTAATTTCATAATTATTTTCAAATTAATTAAGTTTCTTTAACCGTGATTCGTACCTATTTTTAGATGTGCATAATACCATTTTACTTTAAACTCTAAAAATATTTTACAATAAATGTATCGCGAGATGCTATTTCATAAGACTCATTACCATCGGGAATATTTAATGTCAAATATTTTAGGAAACACGGGAACTGGGAGACACAGTCTCTCACGAATTATCGGAAGACTACTCTCTGGTACCCTTATATGTTTTTCGTGATCCTTTTATTGTTGATTGTGAGTTAAACTAAATCCTTAATTCTATACTTATTTTCACAATAAACACACCATTTTTATCTTTAGCCGTGAGTCGTAACTATTTTATAGCCGGTAATACCATTTTTACTTTCAATTGTAAAATAACTTAATAATAAATTTATTATGAGAGGTCCACAATGCGATTTACATTTTAAGAAATAACGAAAATAAACATAATGAAATATGGCCCATTGAAATTTTTTTATTAGATAACAATATGCTATTGTTTAAGAGAGCTATTTTAAAAAGTGGTAGAATACAATGGAGGATGACTCATGGGTAAGTGGGCGGGAAAATGACATGGGTAGACCTATAGAGGTTATTGTTTTATCACAAATTGTTTGTTTTATAAGACCAATTTTAGCAAAAGATTAGCCCAATAACACAAAACCTAACTAAATAATTTAATAAACTTGTAAAAAAATAGTTTATTTGATAACATAATATTTTATTTTGATAACTTACATATTTAAATATGTCAGTATTCATCATAAAATATCGGGTAATCAAAATTACACTGAAATATGAATGTAATTAAATGTAAACTTTGGGCATTTATCTTTTTGAATCAATCATATATTATAAAAGGGTCTTATAAGAGAGTTGTTGGTACTAGAAGTGTTAGAGTGAAAAATACCAAATTTCTCGGTATGTTTTTAAACCCCTAGGTTTTTCAGGCCTTGTATTTGGTGTTGGCCCATAGACATCAATAGATCAAAAACGGTAGATAAAGAAAGTGTGATATAATTGAGCACTAATCTTCCTTGGACTCTTTGGCAAATACATTGTCAAAGCTTATGGCAGTAGCCTTGGGTCAAGGGTTCAAAGATTGGTAGGAGAAGAAGAAAGAAAAGAAGAAAAAAAAAATGAGGTATTCTAAAATACCTCTCCTTTTTATTTTATGCCCTAAACTAAATCTAAAAAAGTATAATAAGCTCCATTTATTTCATTGTACATTTTATATTTGACTTTTTATAAATACATAGGAATGATTTCATGCAACAATATACTACCTTGAGTGAATATAAAAGTTAATCGTCGAATCAAGTATGGTTGGGGACGTGACATGAACCGTGGCTAACATTATTTCTAGTTACTTTATCTTTGCTTAATATAACTTGATCGTTTTCCAAAGAAAATGGTTAACGTCACATCCGAACCTCTAGTTATTAATTAAAATATTTTGTTATCGAAGTTAATGAAATACCGAGTATAAGAGAGCATGAGATAGATAATCTTTGTCCGAATAGGGGTAAAGCAATATTGCAGTTAGTGAAAGGGGTACTGTTCTGATGTTTTAAGTTAAAGAGTTGTCAAATAGGATATACATCGAGGGTGAAAAGGGGATGGATGAATTTAACACGCTAATCAAACTTGTCAAGGATCTTGTAACCCTTGGGATCACCTGGTTTGCAAATGCTATAACTTGGGACCTTGTTTACAATCATCATCGAACACCCGATGCTCAGTTTCGTCAATGCTATTGGACGCTTTTTTGTGTTGTGAATTTTGATGTTGTGCAGACCCCTTTTCGTCCTCAGATTCACTGCTGCTGCTCTCTGAACTTGAACTTGAACTCTTTTCTCCTTTTCCAGGAGTAGCTTTCGGTTTTGGTGAACAGTTTTCTTCCTGATTTCCTTTCTTACTGCCATTTCGTTTACTACTTAAACTCGGTTCCTTAAATGTCACTACCAGCTTCCTTGGACGAGACCTTGTTCGTTTTGTAGATGTAGATCTCTGGCTACTTCCATGTTCAGAAGAAAAATTTCCATCATTGGGACCCACTGATCTTCCTGAATTTTCAAACTCGGTATTTTCAGCATCCCCGTAATTGCCACTCTCGTCATCACTACCCGAGTCTGAAGAATTGTTCTCCTCCTCTGAACCAGCGGAGCTATGTCTTCGCGAGAGGCCTTGGTTTTGGTGCTCGGATACACTTTCTCTGTTACTACCCTCTGCGTCACTCTCATCGCTACTAGAATCTTCATGATTGGAACAATCTTTGTCGGAATCATCACGAGAAGGCTGTTCCTGCTTTGGGTTATTATCATAAAGCATCTTTTGTTCAGGTGGTGGGTTACAAGCAACTGAACTAACATCCTTCTCAACAGGTGCGGTATTTGGTTGAGGTATTGAAAGGAAGCTAAGAGCAGCGACCACATCACCAATCAAGGGCCTGACTGACGGTTCTTCTTGAAGGCACATTGCACATATTCCGACTGCCTGGTTTAGACATTTCACCGGGAATTCGTTATTTAGTCGTGGATCTGCCAAATCTGGAAATCTTTTAGGTTCCCTGAAAATTGGTTGCGCCTGTTCATGTATATTATAAAACACATGGTCAGCAGGTTACTGACTTCTCTAAGTTCTCAAACAGAAATCCAAAATACCCGATCTGACCCATATCCAGCCGGAACTTTAGACAGCCCAAGATGACCCGTGACTCGTACTAAGAAGTAAGAATAGCCAAAAAAGACCCCACCTAAGGTGCATTATATTCTAGAAATGACCTGACACAAGCTGACATAAGCGTATCCGATACGAATGACTCATTTATGGGTCTAGTTACATTAATGTCACTAGACTCTATAAAAGCTTACCCAGGAAACCAGATTTTGCTCGTCATTTGGCCTATTCGTGTCAATGGCCCTTCGGCCAGTGAGCAGCTCTAGAAGAACGACTCCAAAGCTATATATGTCGGACTTGAGAGTAAGCTCGCCACTGCTAGAATACTCAGGTGCAGAATAACCATAAGTGTCCATGACTCTGGAAGTAGGGTGCATCTTGCCTCCATCAGCTCCAAGCTTGGCAAGACCATAGTCAGAGAGTTTGGGTTCATAGTTATCATCAAGTAAGATGTTTGACGGCTTTAAATCACGGTATAGGATGGGGGGATTCGCTGTTTCGTGCAAATATTCCAGACCTTGGGCTGCTCCTGAAGCTATCTTCATTCTTGTGCACCAATCGATTGGTTTTGTATCGGAATTATCACCTGTGTTTCAAATTAGTTATCACCCTTCTCCAAATAACAAAACCATATACAAAATGCAAAAAATAAATCCAAAGAGCGCTTTCTGAAAACTGAAAGCATCAAAACTTATCCAAAGACTGCAGACAAAAACATTGAACAATACCCTACTGCCTACTTCCCCAAGGCTTAATACTGAGTTATTTGCATTAAAACGTTTACAGGTTGAGTCGTTTTGCGTCTTGGTTAATAAGCCTTTTATTCGAAATTAGTCAGTTCAGGTTGTGATGAAGAGTGAAAATTACCAAACAAATGTTGCTCTAAATTTCCCATATGAAGGTACTCATAGACCAAAAGCCTCTGGTCACCATCAGCACAGTATCCAATAAGAGAGATCAAGTTGGGATGTTGCAGAAGACTGAGCAATGTTATCTCCTCCAGGAATTCCTTGTTCCCTTGCATTCCGTTCCGGTCTAACTGTTTTACTGCAACAACCTGCAGCAATCACCATTTGTTCGAGTCACGAAATACGCCTATTTTCATACGAGACAGTCTTATGATAGTAGGAGTCATGAGACTAATAGAAATAAATGTTGATTTCTGATAACAACCTGGCCAGTAGCCTGAAGTGTCCCCTTGAACACTCTTCCGAACCCACCTTCCCCTAACAGGCATTCCTGCCGGAAATTCTTTGTCGCCATAGCCAATTCCCGGAAATTGAAAGATTTTGCTGCATAAAGATATACTCCAATGTCACCTCACCACTAATAATAACAGCAATGAGAGAAATTAAATCATTGTACCTTCAACGGCCGGCTCCTGATAGGAATGCATAATGGACTTATTTGGGTAACAGTTTCAGTAATTTAAATACGGGTAATCATTGTGGTAATTGAAAAAAATGGAGGCCAGAAGGTGGAACGAGGAAACAAATGACCGAGACACCCGAAAATTGAATAGGTAAACAAATGACCCGGATGGAGGGAGTAGCAAGTATGAATCAAAATCGAATTGTAGACTAGAAAAATAAAGCAGCATTGACGTGAAAACACATTCAAAACAAATGCAAACAAACCAATAATCGCATCAAACAGATTAATTTGACCAATTAATTTTGCCTCATTCTAGTTACGTACTTCTTTATTTTGTAAAAATGAATACCGTTACAAGTAGAGGTGTCGATTGGAGCTTGGCTTTCCTTTTTAACGGGAATTGGTTGATCATCGTTGCCATCATCGTCATCATCCTTTTGAAAGCATGGTAAGCAATTCATGTCGGAATTTCAAATCCCTGTTCGCCGTTATTGCCCGCGTTGTCGTCGTCGTTGCTGCTGTCAATTCTAAAATCTCTATACAAAACAGAAAAAATAACAGATAGCCAACAATCTATATACATTCAAAAGCTGGAAAATTCCAACAAAATCTCATTTTTTTTGTTTTTTTGCAATTACTAAATCATTACAGACAGCATCAAAACACGACGAGCCCGGTTATAGATACAGGGATAAAAAATCAAATTATCAGCAAACAAAATACAACCCAGAATCGAAATTTCCTTCTCTATCTGATTACAGATTAATGAAGGTGAAAAAGGTTAGGGGGGAAATGGAGGTCCTTCGAAAGAGGAGAAGGACCTCGGTCAAGGAAAGTGAAACAGAGAAGAAAGGAAGATGATAAACATTGACAAATAATTTTGGGGTGGAAAAAGCCCAAAATTGGAATGTCAAGAACAACGTTAGTTTTTGTGGGTATGGAAGAGAAGATTTTACTGCAAAATCTACCTCAGAAATTTTAGGAACATTTGTGCGTCGTTGTGTAATCACAGATTAACACATGCATGGATGCATGCTTTCATATGTAGTCCGTTCATATTCAAGTTTCTATTTGTTTTTCTTTAACTAGAACTCTAAAAGTAGTTGGCTCTAGGGCCACATGTTTTTGGAGTCAACTTGATCAAAGTTTGATCAGAGATCGATCAAAACTGAACTTGAGTTCGAGTTCGAGCTCGAGCAAAGCTGAGCTTAAAGTGGGCCTTTCGTGCCCACGTCCGACAGGTGGTCCGAGCACGGCGCGGGTCAGACACGGTGGGCTTGGAATGGGCCACGACGCGATTTGAGTGATTAAGAGTTTTATTTAAGATTTCGATATTTATTGTATTGTTTTTTTATGAAATCTTTATTGCATAATTAATTCTTCTATTATATCCTAGGTAGCACCGACACGCGTACAGACACGTGAAACGACATCCTATAAAATTTAGGACACGGGATATTATTTAAATTAAATAAATATATAGTATATTTTATAATTATAAAGGTACGATTATATAAAAGTATTTGATATTAAACTTAAATAAGTAAAGCTAAAACTTGACCTTGCATTATAACTCATTCTCATTTTTTACCCAAACTCATCTTCAAATCAATCTATTTTGACCTCTCATTCCTCGTCTAAAGAATGTCATTCATCCCTAATTCAACTCATTTCCCCAACAAACTCCACCTTAAAACAACACACACCGTTCACCTTAAATTCAACTTAATGTTGAAATAACATGGACGCATGTCTGAGACGTGTCCAAATATCATAGACACGTGTCGAATACGTGTTCAAATAAATGAAGAAAATCAAACACGATTTTATAGGTGTCTAACACATTGGCGTGTATTTCACGAGTGTCAGTGTCAAACACGATATCCGATACAAATACGCTAATTAAAAGGAGGGTGTGGTGCTACCTACTAAGATTATACCCATTATAAAGTGATGTTGCACTTGAACAACTATTTGAATGATCACAAATTCTAAGACGGGTACTATCCGTCACAAGCTCAAGACGGATAGTGCCCCTCTCATAATATGCAAGTTGCATTATTCATGGAATGCTTCATTTCTATCCCACTTGCCCTCTCACTTGTCTTATTGTAAGAGAGGCACTATCCGTCTTCAGCTTGTGACGGATAGTGTCCGTTAGAAGTAAGATGTTTTGTTGAATGATATAAAATTATAGAAGATATAGAAGATAGGAGCAAAGCCGAATAGATAAGAACGGATTTGGGATGGGAATATTTAAGTCGGCGAACATAACCACGTGTTGAGGAGTATGAGGAATTGAGGTCCGACCGTCCGAGGATACAAGATTATCGACTAATTTATTCAACGTCACACAGACACACGCGGTACTGCGGCACCTTACGTGGTTGTCTGAACAAAGTGTAGTAGCAGTACATGACTCCAATATTAGTACTACCGACTCCAATATTTGTCCAACTTTTGTCAAGTACAGCTTTGACTGAGATCACACATACTATTACGGAGTACATTTTTTTTGTTGTACAAATCACACTAGTACATTACCATTTATATCTCACCGCCTCTGGAGACCAGTGTAAAATACGACATTATCATATTATGATACCACCTACGCAAAACCCTATTATAACTAGGTCGCTTTTTATTGTGTGCTTAACTAGGTAGCACCAAAACGGACACGGACACGGACACGACACGGACACGTGACACGGCATCCTATGAAATTTAGGACACGGGACACGCTATTAAAATTTAATAAAATATATATTTTATGGTTATAAATAGCGTATAATTTCATTTTTTTAATGTATTTGATATTAAATTTACATAAGTAAAGGTAAAATTTGACCTTGACTATAAATAATTCTCATTTCCCAGCCAAACTCATCTTCTAATCAATTTCTTTTGACATTTTATTCCTCGTCTAACTATAGGCGTGTGTCCGACGAGTGTCGGGTGTCCGTGTGTCCGACACGGTGTCGGACACGGGACGGCTAGTTAGGAGGAGTGTCCGTGCTACTAGGTGCTTAATGCCTTGAACTATTTCTAAGAAAATATTTTAAGATTTTATCATGATTAATTGAAATAAATACTCATTATTACCATTTTGTGAAAGAATCTAGAGAATATTGGTTTACGTGGCTTTTTATCGTGTGCCCTCATGACACACGTTAAAAAAATCCAGATATCTGTTTATAATTTCACTCATCTATCTAATTTTCTTTCTTTCTTTCTTTTCTTATCGATTAGATATACTAGAAAAATTCAGAAGATCTTACATACTATATCTTAATTTAGTGGTTAAGACGGAGGTATTATAGATAATATGTCTTAGGTTTGAATCTCACTCCTCTTTATTACTCTCTCCTAGTCTATATAAACCTCCCTGTTCATGGATGGCACGAATATTAAGGGTGTTTGAATTAAATAAACTAAAGTATTGTGGTGGGGTGAGGTAATTAGAGAGGGAATGTATTGTGGGGTATTATTGTTGGATAAGGTGATTAAAATAAGTATTTTTGTGGGGTAAAGTGATTAAAATAAGTATTTTTGTAGGGTAAGGTGATTAAAATAAGATAAAGTAGGGGTATTGTAAGGTAAGGTGATTAAAATAAGTATAAAACATTACTAAATAAGGAAAAAGGGAATGTATTGTTAATAGATGAAAAAAAAAAAAGAGAAAAGGTTATTGAAAATAGGAAAGAGTATTTGGTTTTGAAATAAAAACCAAGGAAAAAGAGGTATCAAGTTACTAAATAACAAATGGATAAAATTATGTGTAAATAATTGTTCACCAAGTTGATTCTTAAATAAAAATGACAATAATTAACTTACCCCTTCAAAATGAAATAGGACAAGTATACATTAAATCCTACTACAAACCAGACGACCTTGGCCCTGCACGCTTTTGTACTTCCCGAAAAGAAAAAAAGAAAAAAAAAAGATTTCCCAGATTTAAAGGAAATGCTCTGTGTTATGTATACGACTATACGTACATAAAAACCCTCGGTGAACGGTGTCTCAACGCACCTCATGAAATAAGGACCATTAAGACTTAAGAGGTAGAAATGGCAGGGAAAATCTTAAGAGAGGAAGAAGAAAAACCAGGAAAAATGATACGAGGCCTAGATTTATTCTACGTGCTACCGGAAGGATGCATAGCTGCCACCTTATCGTTCACAGGACCTCGTGATGCATGTCGTTTCGCTTCTGTGTCAATGGTGTTCAAGGCCGCAGCTGACTCTGATGCCGTCTGGTGTCATTTCCTGCCGCCTGATTACCGCGACATTCTCGCTCGCTCTGATGATGGCAAACTCTTGTCTCTCTTGAACTCGCTTTCTAAGAAAGATTTGTTCTTTCACCTTGCTGATCACCCTCTCCTCCTTGATGCATCCACCAAGGTATTTTTAGTTTCATTCAGGTCCCTTTACATTAAACACAAATTCTTGATCGGCTTAAGCTTAAAATGCGTCAAATATGCAACAAAAGAAGACTGTCTAGGGACTAACAAAATCATTTGCCCTATCTATACAAGTGAGGAACTTATTTGAGACGGATATTGCCATCCTAAGAGACGCTTACTATCAATTAAAATAGTTTAAAACAAATTATTTTAACGAGAAATTACACCACCACTGATAGATAACACTGATAGATATCATCTCAACCAAAACCTTAAGGTAATTCGTGAGTTTTTGAGGAGTTTTGAGGTTGTCAGGATTCCAACCCGTGACCTTCGGTCACACTGGCTCTGATACTATGATAGATGAATCATCTCAACCAAAACCTACCTTAAGGACCTACCTTAAGGTGATGGTTGAGGCTCAACTATTATAAATATTCCTATTAACCACCACCCACATTACCCTGGCTTAGTAGCTTCCACAAATAGCCGGTAAGGGGTGTCGGATGTATGAAGGCACGAAGCATTACCCTTGTGTTAGCAACATAAAGAAATTGTTTACAAATGACCCAAGTTGAAAATTGTGTCGAGACCGCATTGAATGTCCACTCTTTTACAAAAGAAAGAAGTGAATCATTTTGATTTATCCATTATAATACAGAAAAAAAGGGCAGTGAGTTTGGATCAAAAATATGGAACAATTTTACCGAGAAATTATGATTACGAAGTTTTTGGTTGTTCTGTTTTTTGTGTCACTTTTATCAAGTAATGATCTTTCATAAGTTGTTTTGTTTTAATATTTACCTATTCTTTCCTATACCTGGCAAATCGGGTCAACGGGTCGGGTTCGAGTCGGGCCAGTTCGGGTCGGATTAGTTCGGGTCTTTTAATGATTTCGGGTTTGTTCGTCGGGTCAGTTTCAGGTAACCGGGTCGGGTTATTTTGGGTCGGATCATTTTCGGGTCAATGAATAAGAGAGAAAAAATCATTTCAAGTCTTTTCGGTTCAATTAGAATTATGTTTTGTCGGCTCATTTTCGGGTTGGGTGGTTTCAGAACCGGGTCATTTTCGGATTGGGTCAGTTACGGGTCAAGAGCTCGGGTCATGTTTGGGTCGGGTCGGGTA